>OY992897.1:80264500-80293012 GCA_963921405.1 Cepaea hortensis
AACCATACATGTCAATAAACATAACTAACCATACATGTCAATAAACATAACTAACCATACATGTCAATAAACATAACTAACCATACATGTCAATAAACATAACTAACCATACATGTCAATAAACATGCAGAAACAAGAAACATGTCTGTTGTATGTCTCAGCGTGAAGGATTTATCTTGTTGTTGTAGTTTATATTATGTGATTTCTGCGGTATGTACCTGACGAGATATGCCAGGCAATAAAACAGTGCCATTTATTGTTCATGGCTTTGTTATTCAAAGAAGAAATAATCAAATAGTAACATAATGATAAATGAAGAATTTCTTGCAAACAGGGAAAATATAATTAAACTAAACTTAAGAGACATAAAAAAATGAAAACAAAGAAGTAAGATAATTCGATGAAGTGTTTGTAGATTGTCCATCCGTAAAGGACACACGCATGCAAGCAAAATTCAGCACAACGCTAAACAAGCATTTGTAATGCAGGCATAAACACAATCAAATGTCTATCACATGATTAAGATATTCTTGCAAAGAGGGAAAGCACAAGTAAACTAAATTTACGAGCTGAGTTGAGTCAAGAATCGATATCACATCACTCGGCACATTCCCAAATGTGTTCCGTCCTCGTGTGCAACAGCCAGAGAAGAGTCCCAAAATTAATGGTACCAGTCATTAATTGGCACCTTGCCGTCTTGACAGACAATGGTACCTGTAGCAGTCTGATGATGTATCCGTCTGGCCTTTCCTCGGAGTTTTGAGTTCGGCCAGATCCTCTGGTCACTCCCTGGAGCACCATTCCCTCCAACCGGTGGTCTTTATGTTCTTCTGCACTTTACCAACCATTCCAAAAGGCCGCGACCACACCTGCCTTATCATGCATCAATACCAATAAATTTACTAATCACATATAAAACAATAAATAACATTACTCAAATTTGTGTTGGTAGAATTGCCATCGGTAAGAACCATAACAATATTTGGAGCATCCTCTCTGCCGCCCGCACCAGCGCCGAACATGTGATCGTCAACAATCAGGTTCAGTGCCTTGTCCGTGTTGGTCACATCCCCCAGGAAGCGAGCTTCACGTATTGCCTGCCAGAAGAATCAACACAAACGGCATGAGGTCAATTGTTTGTTCACAATATGGGCTACAGTCAGTAACAGATCCCTTTATAAACCTTCAACGGCATTGGACATATAGATCAGTTCAGTATTTAAATCCCCCACCTCCCCCCACACCCCACAAAAAAATAAATCGGCCCTCGTTCAACCTGCTTCTTCAGCGATGGTTATAATTGTGATACTTTTTTTTTTGGGGGGGGGGGGGGGGAGGGAATTTTGATCTTCTTTCTATTGTTTCTGTCTGTCGAGTTAGTCCTAAAGAGACTGGTTATATTTGTCCCGCTGAGTTCGTCTTGTGCGGGCATATGGTGCTGCAGCCATGTTTTATACCCAACCGGCACTCGATATGGTCAGAGTATCGTCGACCGCCCCTATTTCACAGTTCCTTGGTGAACATGCTACTAGCTACAGTTCCTTGGTGAACATGCTACTCGCTACAGTTCCTTTAGTGAACACGCTACATGCTACAGTTCCTTGGTGAACATGCTACTCGCTACAGTTCCTTGACGAACGTGCTATTATTCCATGTTTGAGATGTTACTTGAACGTGCTATTATTCCATGTTTGAGATGTTACTTATTACTATTCCTGGTAGCAATTTATTATGCAGGGTGCACGAAAAGCCAAACCGCGAAGAGACAGAGAAGAAACATTCTGAAGTGACAACTTTAAAGATTGGCCTGCATGACCATTACTACACTTACATGCTGTGACATATTTCTGGCAGCATCGCAAGACTTTGACTACGAACAGATCAGTTTTGCTATCATGATGACCCATAAGAAGCATATGAAAACCGTAAACTGATTAAAGAAATTAGACGTAGACAGTCAGAATTTGTTAGACACGTTATGAGAAAAAAATAAAATGGAGAACTTTGTGACATATGGCAAGACTGATGGGAAAAGAACAAGGGAAAGGCAGAGAAGTAAATATCTGGATGGCTTGGCCACGTGGCATGGTCGAGACAAGAACACAGAGCTGATCCACGACTATGGTGATCGAGTGAGATGGCAAAACATGACCGCCCACGCTTATCGGCATGGCACATGATGATGACGCGTCTTTTCTCTGACCAAGTCGCATGCCTGTGGGGACTGTAGGGTGAGCCCCTCTCCCTCTCTCCGAGCCGGAGCTGCCCATCTGCGGAGAGACAATAGGGTATAACCAGGTCATGGGGTCAGCATGGCCGAATCGATAAGATCGCTCGTTCTGAAACACCCGGTGCGCTGATACCGAGGTAGCGGGCTCAATTCTCTAATCCGGTCAGCTATGACTTTGACTTGGAGACATACATTGCAAGCACCTCAAAAGTCGGAGTGGGTTCGCCTGATGTCCAGGGACACTGGTAAAAGGGAAAGCTAATCCACACGTAAAAATCAGCCAGTGCATTAGAATTAGTCTATATATATAAAAGAGAATGTCTGTCTGTCTGTATGTCCTTTATGCGTTCGCGAACGGTCCATCCGATTGAGATGAAATTTTCTACACGTCTTCTAATCATTCCCGTGCTGCCAACTGTCATAGTATTTTTTAGTGTACAAACATATTTTCTTATTATTATTTAATATTTTAATTTACATTATAATGTATATATAGCGAGGGGACATAACTTCTAATAGAATTACTATATATGTAAAATTGTTGCATATTTTCTCAAACAGGTGGACCTTTTCGCTGCAGTTATCTACAGGCATATGCGTTATAATTCTCCTCCCCTCCTCAACCTCTCCCCTCCTCCTCCTCCTCCTCCCCTCCTCTCCTCCTCCTCCCTCTTCCTCCCCTCCTCTCCTCCTCCTCCTACCCCTCCTCCTCCTCGCTCTCCTCCTCCCTCCTCCTCCCTCTTCTCCCCTAATCCCTCCTCCTCCCTCCTCCTCATCTCTCCCTCCTCCTCCTTCCTTCCTCCTCCCTCATCCTTCCTCCTCCCTCCTCCTCCTCCCTTCTCCCCCTCCTCCTCCTCCCCTTCTCCCTCCCTCCTCTCTCCTCCTCCTCCTCTCTCTACCTCCTCCCTACTCCTCCATCTCCCTACTCCTCCATCCTCCTCCTCCCTCCTCCTCCTCCCTCTCCCTCCTCTCCCTCCTCCTCCTTCTCCTCTCCCTCCTCTCCTTCCTCTTCTCCCTCCGCCTCTCCCTCCCTCCTCCCTTCCTCCCTCCGCCTCCTCCCTCCTCCTCCCCTCCTCCTACCTCCTTCTCCTCTCTCCTCCTTCTCCCCCTCTCCTCCCTCCTCCTCCTCCTCCTCCTTCTCCCTCCTCCTCCCTCCTTCTCCTCCTCCTTCTCCTCCCTCCTCCTTCTCCCTCCTCCTCCATCTTCCTCCTCCCTCCTCCTCCCCCTCCTCCTCCCTCCTCCTCTCTCTACCCTCCCTACTCCTCCATTTCCCTACTCCTCCATCCTCCTCCTCCCTCCTCCTCCTCTCCTCTCCATCCTCCTCCCTCTCCCTCCTCCCTCCCTTCTCCTCCTCCTCCCTCCTCCTCATTCCTCCTCCCTCCGCCTCCTCCCTCCTCCTCCCCCTCCTTCTACCTCCTTCTCCTCTCTCCTCCTTCTCTCCCTCCTCCTCCTCCCTCCTTCTCCTCCTCCTTCTCCTCCTCCTCCTTCTCCCTCCTACTCCATCTTCCTCCTCCCTCCTCCTCCTCCCTCCTCCTCCCTCCTCCTCCCTCTTCCTCCTTCTCCCTCCTCCTCCTCCTCCTCCCCTCCTCCTCCCTCCTCCCTCATCCTCCTCCTCCCTCCTCCTCCCTCTTCCTCCTCCTCCTCCCTCCTCCTCCCTCCCCTTCGTCCTCCCTCCTCCTAATCCCTCCTCCTCCCTCCTACTCCTCCCTCCTCCTCCTCCCTCCTACTCCCTCCGCCAAATATGAATTAAATTATATGCTCCCCACCAGGGCCTGGGCGAAGCCGGGCCGGGTCGTCTTTTTTGGGAACGGGAACGGGAGAAGGGGCCGAATATGAATTAAATGAGACGCTCCATTTACCCAAGTTAATTGTTGGGTGAAGATGTAAAGATCTTTCAAGTGCTCTTTCTAATAATAGACAGACAGACAGACAGACAGACAGACAGACAGACAAACAGTAGATAGTCGGGAACGGGAACGGGAGCTTATATGACTACTTATATGAATTAAATGAGATGCTCCCCACCAGGGGCTGGGCGAAGCCGGGCCGGGTCAGACAGACAGACAGACAGACAGACAGACAGACAGACAGACAGACAGACAGACAGATAGATAGTCGGGAACGGGAACGGGAGCTTATATGACTACTTATATGAATTACATGAGATGCTCCCCATCAGGGTCTGGGCGAAGCCGGGCCGGGTCTGCTAGTAGTACATAAATGGACTGCGTTTGAATTTAATGTGAGCAATGGCCAAACAAAAAATATGACCACACTTAGAGTATTGATAAATCCTGCAAGACTTTGACAAGGAATAGATCATGTTTTCCCCTATGATGATCCACAGATGAGGGGGGGGGGGGTTAAGGAATATTTAACGAAGACTTGACAAGAGACTCTTTTTTTCTAATGTAGCATATCTCTTGCGGGACGTTGCAGTCAACACCAGCATATTTCAGCTGCTGTTGATGTACTAGGCACGTTTTTACGTTCAGTAGTTTGCCATTGATTTCTGAACGACCGGCTCCCATACCAACACGTTATAACACAATGCGACACGTTCTGCTGAACAAATCGGTCGCGGCTGCGTTTCAAACGCCTGATTCTGGAGACTCTAACAACCATGAAAGAAAACTTTATAGGAAAGATATCTGGCGGTGAAACCCCCAGGCCAGGCAGATCAGAAAACACTGGGGGAGGGTGTGACACAGGGGCCAGTACTATTAATCGTGGTATATGTCCGGTAAGAGAGGAAGAGGAAGGCCAAAGTGAAAATGGGTGCATGATGTGGATGATGAGATGAGTGTATCGGACGCGGGCTATCTTGTTTATGACCAAGAAGTTTTCTGGACGGTTGCTATGAGAGCGAAGTTCTGCAAGGTACATGCTACTGAATGAATAAACGAATGAATGAATAATGAAGAAAAATAATCTAAGAAAGAAAGAATACTACCTTGCTGAGAGAATCATAGTCACTGTATGTACCCAGGTCAAACACCTTTTCTACAATGCCACTGAAGACAATCAATGCCACTCTCACGTTCTTTGGTGAAATGGTGAACGCAGTCAGTAAAGTCGCCGTGAAGTTGAGGATTTTCCGGTAAGTGGTGCTGACAATACTTCCGGATGAATCCAAGACAATAATAATGTCAGCGGACAGAGCTGGACAGTGGTCAACTGGTAATGACAACAGAGAATATAACCCATATCAACATTTTGAAGCAAATAAGATTCAAGACATCAACATTTTCATTTAAATAAAGCTCAAAACATCAACATTTTGATTTAAATAAAGCTCATAACATCAATACTTTGAAGCAAATAAGAATCATGATATCAACATTTTGAAGCAAATAAGGCTCTTGTCATCAACATTTTGAAGCAAAAAGAATAATGAAATCAATATTTTGAAGCAAATAAGAATATATATATATATATATATATATATATTCTTCTTCTTCTTCTTCTTCTTCTTCTTCTTCTTCTTCTTCTTCTTCTTCTTCTTCTTCTTCTTCTTCTTCTTCTTCTTCTTCTTCTTCTTCTTCTTCTTCTTCTTCTTCTTCTTCTTCTTCTTCTTCTTCTTCTTCTTCTTCTTCTTCTTCTTCTTCTTCTTCTTCTCTTCTTCTTCTTCAGCATTCCGAGCCATTGAGGTTCTTTGCTGCAGATACAATCCGTCTCCATTCGTCTCTCTGATTGACCTTCTCTTGCCAGTCGTTGATTCCAAGTGCTTGTAGGTCTGTACATGTATTATCTCTCTACCGTCTTCTTGGTCTACCTCGGGGTCTGCGGTCATTTATTTCTTGAGTGTAAGCGAGTTTTGTTTCCCTATTATCTTCCATTCTTTCTATATGTCGCGGCCATTGCAGTCTTATAGCCTTCATGATACCAGTGATTAGCGGGGACTTAAAAAGATCATACATGTCTTTGTTGCTTCTTCTTTTCCACTCTCCACTTAGTGTATCCCTTATATATATATATATATATATATATATATATATATATATATATATATATATATATATATATATATATAGAGAGAGAGAGAGAGAGAGAGAGAGAGAGAGAGAAAGAGAGAGGGAGAGAGAAGATAAAGAAACATATACATACCAAATACAGGTACTTCTGAAATGAATTAAATGAAACATGTCATTAGATATAAACGGACATGCACCAGGTTAGCAATATGCAACAAACTATCAGGTCACCAGATACCAACGTGAGTCAATAAACATCTTTAGAGTTAACAATGGAAAAAAAAAATAAACAGACAACTTATAACACAGACACATCAGTCAACATGAATGTTAGTTAGTTAGTCTTTCCTCTTGAGCCTAAGGCGGCGCATAGGGCAGAAGTCCTGACTCTCCATGCCTGGCGGTTCGCTGCTACCTGTTGTAGATCTTGGATATCTACTTGGCCATTGAATGAGCCTTCTCTGATGATGGTTCTACGCAGGGTCTCTCTTGGTCTTCCCCGTTTTCTTTTCCCTACTGGTGACCATATGAGGGCTTGGTAGGGGAAACAACAAGAACAACAAGAACAAACAACAACAATATCTTCCCCTACCAACATGAATGACAGTTCAATAAGTCCTGTGTGTCATGACTGAGGGTTCAATAAGTCATGTGTGTCATGACTGAGGGTTCAATAAGTCCTGTGTGTCATGACTGAGGGTTCAATAAGTCATGTGTGTCATGACTGAGGGTTCAATAAGTCCTGTGTGTCATGACTGAGGGTTCAATAAGTCCTGTGTGTCATGACTGAGGGTTCAATAAGTCCTGTGTGTCATGACTGAGGGTTCAATAAGTCATGTGTGTCATGACTGAGGGTTCAATAAGTCCTGTGTGTCATGACTGAGGGTTCAATAAGTCATGTGTGTCATGACTGAGGGTTCAATAAGTCCTGTGTGTCATGGATGAGGGTTCAATAAATCATGTGTGTCATGACTGAGGGTTCAATAAGTCCTGTGTGTCATGAATCAGGGTTCAATAAATCATGTGTGTCATGACTGAGGGTTCAATAAGTCCTGTGTGTCATGACTGAGGGTTCAATAAGTCATGTGTGTCATGACTGAGGGTTCAATAAGTCCTGTGTGTCATGACTGAGGGTTCAATAAGTCCTGTGTGTCATGACTGAGGGTTCAATAAGTCCTGTGTGTCATGACTGAGGGTTCAATAAGTCATGTGTGTCATGACTGAGGGTTCAATAAGTCATGTGTGTCATGACTGAGGGTTCAATAAGTCCTGTGTGTCATGACTGAGGGTTCAATAAGTCATGTGTGTCATGACTGAGGGTTCAATAAGTCATGTGTGTCATGACTGAGGGTTCAATAAGTCATGTGTGTCATGACTGAGGGTTCAATAAGTCATGTGTGTCATGACTGAGGGTTCAATAAGTCCTGTGTGTCATGACTGAGGGTTCAATAAGTCATGTGTGTCATGACTGAGGGTTCAATAAGTCCTGTGTGTCATGACTGAGGGTTCAATAAGTCATGTGTGTCATGACTGAGGGTTCAATAAGTCCTGTGTGTCATGACTGAGGGTTCAATAAGTCATGTGTGTCATGACTGAGGGTTCAATAAGTCCTGTGTGTCATGACTGAGGGTTCAATAAGTCATGTGTGTCATGGATGAGGGTTCAATAAGTCCTGTGTGTCATGACTGAGGGTTCAATAAGTCCTGTGTGTCATGACTGAGGGTTCAATAAGTCATGTGTGTCATGGATGAGGGTTCAATAAGTCCTGTGTGTCATGACTGAGGGTTCAATAAATCATGTGTGTCATGAATCAGGGTTCAATAAGTCCTGTGTGTCATGGATGAGGGTTCAATAAGTCCTGTGTGTCATGGATGAGGGTTCAATAAATCATGTGTGTCATGAATCAGGGTTCAATAAGTCCTGTGTGTCATGGATGAGGGTTCAATAAGTCATGTGTGTCATGACTGAGGGTTCAATAAGTCCTGTGTGTCATGGATGAGGGTTCAATAAGTCCTGTGTGTCATGGATGAGGGTTCAATAAATCATGTGTGTCATGACTGAGGGTTCAATAAATCATGTGTGTCATGACTGAGGGTTCAATAAATCATGTGTGTCATGACTGAGGGTTCAATAAATCATGTGTGTCATGACTGAGGGTTCAATAAATCATGTGTGTCATGACTGAGGGTTCAATAAATCATGTGTGTCATGGATGAGGGTTCAATAAGTCCTGTGTGTCATGGATGAGGGTTCAATAAGTCCTGTGTGTCATGACTGAGGGTTCAATAAATCATGTGTGTCATGGATGAGGGTTCAATAAGTCATGTGTGTCATGACTGAGGGTTCAATAAGTCATGTGTGTCATGGATGAGGGTTCAATAAGTCCTGTGTGTCATGACTGAGGGTTCAATAAATCATGTGTGTCATGACTGAGGGTTCAATAAGTCATGTGTGTCATGGATGAGGGTTCAATAAGTCCTGTGTGTCATGACTGAGGGTTCAATAAATCATGTGTGTCATGACTGAGGGTTCAATAAATCATGTGTGTCATGGATGAGGGTTCAATAAATCATGTGTGTCATGGATGAGGGTTCAATAAGTCCTGTGTGTCATGACTGAGGGTTCAATAAATCATGTGTGTCATGACTGAGGGTTCAATAAATCATGTGTGTCATGGATGAGGGTTCAATAAGTCATGTGTGTCATGGATGAGGGTTCAATAAGTCCTGTGTGTCATGACTGAGGGTTCAATAAATCATGTGTGTCATGACTGAGGGTTCAATAAATCATGTGTGTCATGACTGAGGGTTCAATAAATCATGTGTGTCATGACTGAGGGTTCAATAAATCATGTGTGTCATGGATGAGGGTTCAATAAGTCATGTGTGTCATGGATGAGGGTTCAATAAGTCCTGTGTGTCATGACTGAGGGTTCAATAAATCATGTGTGTCATGGATGAGGGTTCAATAAGTCATGTGTGTCATGACTGAGGGTTCAATAAGTCCTGTGTGTCATGGATGAGGGTTCAATAAGTCCTGTGTGTCATGACTGAGGGTTCAATAAGACCTGTGTGTCATGGATGAGGGTTCAATAAGTCCTGTGTGTCATGACTGAGGGTTCAATAAATCATGTGTGTCATGACTGAGGGTTCAATAAATCATGTGTGTCATGACTGAGGGTTCAATAAATCATGTGTGTCATGGATGAGGGTTCAATAAGTCCTGTGTGTCATGACTGAGGGTTCAATAAATCATGTGTGTCATGACTGAGGGTTCAATAAGTCCTGTGTGTCATGACTGAGGGTTCAATAAGTCATGTGTGTCATGGATGAGTGTTCAGTAAGTCCTGTGTGTCATGGATGAGGGTTCAATAAGTCCTGTGTGTCATGGATGAGGGTTCAATAAATCATGTGTGTCATGGATGAGGGTTCAGTAAGTCCTGTGTGTCATGGATAAGGGTTCAATAAGTCCTGTGTGTCATGAATCAGGGTTCAATAAGTCCTGTGTGTCATGAATCAGGGTTCAATAAGTCCCGTGTGTCATGGATGAGGGTTCAATAAATCATGTGTGTCATGGATGAGGGTTCAATAAGTCCTGTGTGTCATGGATGAGGGTTCAATAAATCATGTGTGTCATGGATGAGGGTTCAGCAATTCCTGTGTGTCATGAATTTGGGTTCAATAAGTCCTGTGTGTCATGGATGAGGGTTCAATAAATCATGTGTGTCATGGATGAGGGTTCAATAATTCTTGTGTGTTATGACTGAGGGTTCAATAAATCATGTGTGTCATGGATGAGGGTTCAATAAGTCCTGTGTGTCATGACTGAGGGTTCAATAAATCATGTGTGTCATGACTGAGGGTTCAATAAGTCCTGTGTGTCATGACTGAGGGTTCAATAAGTCATGTGTGTCATGGATGAGTGTTCAGTAAGTCCTGTGTGTCATGGATGAGGGTTCAATAAGTCCTGTGTGTCATGACTGAGGGTTCAATAAGTCATGTGTGTCATGACTGAGGGTTCAATAAGTCCTGTGTGTCATGACTGAGGGTTCAATAAGTCATGTGTGTCATGACTGAGGGTTCAATAAGTCCTGTGTGTCATGACTGAGGGTTCAATAAGTCATGTGTGTCATGACTGAGGGTTCAATAAGTCCTGTGTGTCATGACTGAGGGTTCAATAAGTCATGTGTGTCATGGATGAGGGTTCAATAAGTCCTGTGTGTCATGACTGAGGGTTCAATAAGTCCTGTGTGTCATGACTGAGGGTTCAATAAGTCATGTGTGTCATGGATGAGGGTTCAATAAGTCCTGTGTGTCATGACTGAGGGTTCAATAAATCATGTGTGTCATGAATCAGGGTTCAATAAGTCCTGTGTGTCATGGATGAGGGTTCAATAAGTCCTGTGTGTCATGGATGAGGGTTCAATAAATCATGTGTGTCATGAATCAGGGTTCAATAAGTCCTGTGTGTCATGGATGAGGGTTCAATAAGTCATGTGTGTCATGACTGAGGGTTCAATAAGTCCTGTGTGTCATGGATGAGGGTTCAATAAGTCCTGTGTGTCATGGATGAGGGTTCAATAAATCATGTGTGTCATGACTGAGGGTTCAATAAATCATGTGTGTCATGACTGAGGGTTCAATAAATCATGTGTGTCATGACTGAGGGTTCAATAAATCATGTGTGTCATGACTGAGGGTTCAATAAATCATGTGTGTCATGACTGAGGGTTCAATAAATCATGTGTGTCATGGATGAGGGTTCAATAAGTCCTGTGTGTCATGGATGAGGGTTCAATAAGTCCTGTGTGTCATGACTGAGGGTTCAATAAATCATGTGTGTCATGGATGAGGGTTCAATAAGTCATGTGTGTCATGACTGAGGGTTCAATAAGTCATGTGTGTCATGGATGAGGGTTCAATAAGTCCTGTGTGTCATGACTGAGGGTTCAATAAATCATGTGTGTCATGACTGAGGGTTCAATAAGTCATGTGTGTCATGGATGAGGGTTCAATAAGTCCTGTGTGTCATGACTGAGGGTTCAATAAATCATGTGTGTCATGACTGAGGGTTCAATAAATCATGTGTGTCATGGATGAGGGTTCAATAAATCATGTGTGTCATGGATGAGGGTTCAATAAGTCCTGTGTGTCATGACTGAGGGTTCAATAAATCATGTGTGTCATGACTGAGGGTTCAATAAATCATGTGTGTCATGGATGAGGGTTCAATAAGTCATGTGTGTCATGGATGAGGGTTCAATAAGTCCTGTGTGTCATGACTGAGGGTTCAATAAATCATGTGTGTCATGACTGAGGGTTCAATAAATCATGTGTGTCATGACTGAGGGTTCAATAAATCATGTGTGTCATGACTGAGGGTTCAATAAATCATGTGTGTCATGGATGAGGGTTCAATAAGTCATGTGTGTCATGGATGAGGGTTCAATAAGTCCTGTGTGTCATGACTGAGGGTTCAATAAATCATGTGTGTCATGGATGAGGGTTCAATAAGTCATGTGTGTCATGACTGAGGGTTCAATAAGTCCTGTGTGTCATGGATGAGGGTTCAATAAGTCCTGTGTGTCATGACTGAGGGTTCAATAAGACCTGTGTGTCATGGATGAGGGTTCAATAAGTCCTGTGTGTCATGACTGAGGGTTCAATAAATCATGTGTGTCATGACTGAGGGTTCAATAAATCATGTGTGTCATGACTGAGGGTTCAATAAATCATGTGTGTCATGGATGAGGGTTCAATAAGTCCTGTGTGTCATGACTGAGGGTTCAATAAATCATGTGTGTCATGACTGAGGGTTCAATAAGTCCTGTGTGTCATGACTGAGGGTTCAATAAGTCATGTGTGTCATGGATGAGTGTTCAGTAAGTCCTGTGTGTCATGGATGAGGGTTCAATAAGTCCTGTGTGTCATGGATGAGGGTTCAATAAATCATGTGTGTCATGGATGAGGGTTCAGTAAGTCCTGTGTGTCATGGATAAGGGTTCAATAAGTCCTGTGTGTCATGAATCAGGGTTCAATAAGTCCTGTGTGTCATGAATCAGGGTTCAATAAGTCCCGTGTGTCATGGATGAGGGTTCAATAAATCATGTGTGTCATGGATGAGGGTTCAATAAGTCCTGTGTGTCATGGATGAGGGTTCAATAAATCATGTGTGTCATGGATGAGGGTTCAGCAATTCCTGTGTGTCATGAATTTGGGTTCAATAAGTCCTGTGTGTCATGGATGAGGGTTCAATAAATCATGTGTGTCATGGATGAGGGTTCAATAATTCTTGTGTGTTATGACTGAGGGTTCAATAAATCATGTGTGTCATGGATGAGGGTTCAATAAGTCCTGTGTGTCATGACTGAGGGTTCAATAAATCATGTGTGTCATGACTGAGGGTTCAATAAGTCCTGTGTGTCATGACTGAGGGTTCAATAAGTCATGTGTGTCATGGATGAGTGTTCAGTAAGTCCTGTGTGTCATGGATGAGGGTTCAATAAGTCCTGTGTGTCATGGATGAGGGTTCAATAAATCATGTGTGTCATGGATGAGGGTTCAGTAAGTCCTGTGTGTCATGGATAAGGGTTCAATAAGTCCTGTGTGTCATGAATCAGGGTTCAATAAGTCCTGTGTGTCATGAATCAGGGTTCAATAAGTCCCGTGTGTCATGGATGAGGGTTCAATAATTCCTGTGTGTCATGGATGAGGGTTCAATAATTCCTGTGTGTTATGACTGAGGGTTCAATAAGTCCTGTGTGTCATGAATGAGGGTTCAATAAATCATGTGTGTCATGGATAAGGGTTCAATAAGTCCTGTGTGTCATGAATCAGGGTTCAATAAGTCCTGTGTTTTCTGTATGAGGGTTCAGTAAGTCTTGTGTGTCATGAATGAGGGTTTAACCCCCCGTGTGTGTCCATTGTAACAGGCGGTTGGTTGCCGGCGAGCTGATACTGGGGTCCGAATGAACACACAGCATGATAAAGAAGCTCCACGAATGCAAGAGCACACAGGAACAATCGCACGTTCCAACAACAATCTTTATCAAAGAAAAAGAAAGACAATAATACATTAAAAACAACAAGAACAACAACAACAACAACAACAACAACAACAACAACAACAACAACAACAACAACAACAACAACAACAACAACAACAACAACAACAACAACAACAACAACAGATGAAAAGAATACTACTTCCGTAAAGTAATCAAAAAGAAATGTGTTTTTCTAGGTCTTGTAATGATCGTAATACCTCTCACATGTCCAGATATTCTTCTTTTTTTTTATCTGTTTTCTTTCGCTTGTTTGTTTTGTTTCAAAACGTTTGTTTTCCCATTTTCCATTGAACAAGGCGTCGGTTGCAACATTCGCTTACATCTGTTATATCTATGTGTGTGCTTCCCCTATTCGAGGAGTCTCATTGTCATATTTTGTGTTTTTATTAAGACCCAAATTTGTACCTGTGATGGTGTGACATATATGTCGTTATCTCGCAGTCTTTTCCAGCAGACGTTGCTAGGATGCGCTACCTGCAGGCACGAGGCTATTAAAAATTCGACGGGAAAATTAACAAAACGAAATTTCGTTTCGTTTTAAGTTAAATGATTGGCCACGCCCCGGAAACACAGGCTTAATCGAGACAAAGGCTTGGTAGACAAAGCGGTCTGGTCAATCGCCATGTTTCTCCAATGGTAGCGGGTGACCCATTGTTAATGGGTTAATTATTAGCTACGTATTCTCTGCGTTTTAGGTGAGCATTATATTATATACAACATATCATGTTAGGTATTAGGATACATGCTTTGAGGCAACTAATATCATGATTGAAGTTGTGTGTGTGAAAATTAGGAGAATCGCTTTCATTGAAATGTTGGTTTACGTCACGCAGCCTGGACATAGCCATTTTGTCCAGTCAGCCTTCATAAAGCTTACAATATAATCTTGCTATGAGTCATTCTTCTGAGATGATTTTGTGAACTTACTTTATTCCTAAATGCTTATTTTTCACAACTGGTCTCTGTGTTTTAAAGTGTTTTTTTCCTGAGTGCATATTTTGTATTTCTGCCCTCATGAGGGAGAAATATTACTATTTCACATCTGTGTACAACTTTAATAGTTTGTTAGATAGAGAGAGATATTCTTGCTTGACTTTTTCATGCACTTAGGAGTTAATCTTTTGTTTACCTGGTTGTAAATACACAGAGATTGTCTTGTAGTCCTTTTTCATAAATGATGTTATGGGATTTTCATGTGGTATGATATACATAATCTCAAGTGTATGGGAAAAGATTCCCATGATTTCTCTTTTATGAGTATTTTACCTTTTATGCTCATGATTGTTACTGCTTAATGCTGTAATAAATGCGGTTATAAGATTGTCATTTGGTATGATATATCTATATATAATCTCAAGGGAGTGGGAAATGACACCATGCTCTGGTGTTTTTACTTTGAGATGTTGGGTAATACCCACTAGAGAGTTCATACCATGTTTAGTAAAAGACTAACAAGGTTTTCTGTTATTCATCATATGTATATTCTATTCATGATGTTACTGTTGGAGTAGATCTTTTAACTCCCCCCCCCCAATGGGGACAAACACATGATGATGATGATGATGATGATGATGATGATGCAAAAGGAGATGACTGAACTGGTAGCTAAACTTCTGCCATTTATCAGGGGTACTTACATAATGCTGTTTGTAACTATGGAAAGGAGATTTATGAATTGTTTACATGAGGACAGTGTCTCATGAACTTTTTCCATGGTGTGACAGCGGTACTATCAAAATGTTTGGATGGATTAGGTGGTGCGTAACCCCTCAGTAAGCTCCAGTATCAGTCCAGAAGAAATGTACCTATTGAGTAGATATCTCACTCACATTTGGAGTGAGACAAAACTCTACAGTAGGCGACAAGTGCTAGGCAACTATTGTCACCTTTCTTTCTTCTCCCCTTTTGTTCCCTCTATTTTTAATTATGATACACTGTTATTCATCATATATATGTATAGTTTATTATGATACATTGTTATCCAAGTTTGGATTGTATAACTAATCTATATCAACCCTGTTCTTCTTCACTATACAGCGCTAGAGATGGCGGTGAAGTATTGGCACTAGTCACCATGCTTGGCACTGGATTTATAGTCAACTTGTTTGGATTTAGAGGCAGGAAACTGGGATATCAGCCTCCTCTAATATTATACAAAGAGTGCTGGTTACTGCTACTCACCCTGAACCTGAATGTCAATGCCTGGATACGTAACGGATTTTGAATAAGCGGAAGTGGATTCCCTACCTCTGGGAACTTACAGACGGTGTAAATCTTTTCAATGTCTGCAAAGACATGAGGCATGCCTGGCCTAGATGGATACAGAGTATAACCTCTTCTAAAAGTCACCGCCTGATTCCACGCTCAACTGTCATATTCCAGAGGCTCATGGATAAGTCTGGAATTCACCATCATTTACCAGTATGGATTTACCAACTGATTTTGTGAACTCCCAGCTTCCTTTGAATCTTCTCATCCATCATATCCCAGACATGGATAATCAAGCACATTACCAACTCCCGTCAATCAAGTCGTATATTCAGCTGAAGAAAGAATAACCTACATCTTAACCCAGAGAAAGGGGCTGGAATATTCATGCCCCATTCAAGTTAGTTCTGTCAGGGAATTCTAATGGATTATGTGATGTCACTCCTCATCCAAAGAGATACTGAAAGTGTTTGTGCCTGATCCTGATCGAAACAATCACATGGACTCCTGTGTGTCACGCCACGCCAGAACGCTTCAGACTTATTTATACCTGTCTGTTATATCACCCTGGAACGCTCCTAGCCCAGTGACTTAGCAACTGTGACTTGAGAGATTACAGTATATCCACATTGGATTCATATGGATTACTCCTACATGTTTTTCGCGATGGATGTATGATCCAGAAGTGAAAGTTCTGTGGGTGTGTGTGTGCAATCCCCAATTTTCTGAATAGGTGGATATATGCAAAGCAGCTGTTTTCCTGGATTATAGAGAGTGTGATTATGGCCAGACTTTTTCTAGTGGATATTGAAGGAGAGGGAGTCATCATTAGACCCCTAGGATATTTCTAGAGACAGATTAGATAGATTTTCTTTATCTAGTTCTTTGTATGGATTTACTTTGTTTTGTGTTTGACACATGTATTTGATGTGAACCTTTTTGGGGAAATATTTTTGGGGACTTCTGTTTTGGTTGTAGACTTTGTGTGCATTGCCTGAAATATGACAATTTTTCATGTCCATGTCACCATATTGTAGCCAACAGGGTTTTCCAGAACCCAAATGTTTCCACAATACAATTGTTTGTTTGTTTGGTTTAACAAAGCCTTGCAGTTACTTCATTGTTAACCTGTTGTTCCAAAATTGATGTTTATAGTCCAGTTATTGTTACTGTTATGTGATACAGTGAGTTATTGTTACTGTTATGTGATACAGTGAGTCATTGTACTGTTTTTATCTAACAGTGGCTGTTTTTCCTCTGTCAATGTAATCCAGTTGTTGCGTCTAACATGGGTTGTTGTCCCTCTGTTGTATAATACTGTGGATGTGCATGACAGTGGATACTTGTCATTGTTTATATATATGTGGGAGATTAAATGTGGGGCGGGGCACTTACACATAGACACACCCTCTGGGTAGAGTGATTAGTACTCGGGTGTCTGTGGTAGAACTTCCCGGATCTCCCAGCCTTCTATGGGAAACATTTCTTTTATGTTAGTGTTGAACTTGCACCCTTTTCTGCCTTGTTCAATACTTGGGGGTTACGAGCCAATATATTAATTCCTATAGAGGGCGTGTTTGGGTTTTAGACCCCATTCATACTGAATACCCCTAGCGAAACCTGTCCTTATTCTAATTTATTATATTTACCACCCTACAAGTGGGCGCTCGTCGCGGAATTTTGAACCCTTACCCCATGCCATGAGTGTGGGCATTGCCCAGAAAATTTGTACCCATGTCTACCTCTCAAGTTGAGACTTTACAACTAATTGGTGGCTGGTGTTCACAAGTATGGGCTTAGACACAAGTTTTATGAACTTATGGTGTCTTAATCACAAGTATTGTTTGTTGTGTTTCAACTAATGTTCACAGGTGATGTCTTTATTCTAGAAATTGAAACCTGTGTTATTGTTTGTATATGAGAATGGTTAACTCATGTATTTTGTATCCTTTTGGTGGGAGACCTGTTCCTTGTATATGACCTCATAAAATAAGGTCTCTGGGATGGTTAACCCATATAGGATTATTTCTGGTAGGATGTCAGTAATTCTTGATTGATTTTGTGGGATGTTGATGTTAGATGTTATTGTTACTCTGGGATGTTCTTGATTAGTATATTATGGTAATATGAAAAATATATTACTGTACTATATGTCCTCATTTTTGCATAGACCCACATATGAATCCTGGGCTGTTTAACTATGTTGTCATAGATTGCCATTTTATTTTGTGCATGCTTTGTTTGTTGGGGTCATGTACTATTGAAACTTACCCAAAGCAACAGAGAAATCCAAGATTTGTTTTAATGGCTGAGACAGATAGGATATAGCCCCCCCCCCCAATTTTTTAAAAAAAGAATTCAGTAAAGATATCTTTATTTAAGTGGGACACTACATGCATAGATGAGATTTTAGAGCCATTGGCACCTTGCCGTCTTGACAGACGATAGTTTGTGCTTTAAAAAGGCATAATAACTTTTAACTATGGCGGTAGCGAGTGTGACTGATAAGGCCAATTTGCGCTGTAAATGTCCGTTCACAGTGGGTGCATGTGAACACGTGGTCATTTCCACCATCATGCACCATCTTACGTCTCAAACGCTTGGTGTGTGACTTTTCTGCAATAATTTTCTCCTTTGACTTTATTCCATTTCTGATATTTGCCCTCCATGCAACACGTTCAGCGGCGACTTGCTCCCAATGTGCATTATCAATGCCTGTATCAATCATGTCCCGCTTACACACATCTTTGTATCGTAGTAGAGGCCGACCCTGAGATCTCTTACCCATCTGTAATTCACCAAAAAAGATATCCTTTGGTATTCTACCATCATCCATCCGCCTAAGATGTCCTATCCATCTAAGTCTACGAAGACTGAGCATGGAATAAACTGTCACACAACCTGATCTTTCCAATACTTCAATATTTGTGATTTTGTCTTGCCACTTAATACCAAGAATTCTTCGCAGACACCGCATATGAAAGCTGTTTAAATTGTTCTCTTGGTGTGAGTAAGTTGTCCAGGTTTCACTGCCATAGAGAAGAGTACTAAGGACACAGGCTTGATAGACAAGGACTTTTGTTTTGGCAGTAAGCTTCCTGTTCTCCCAGACTCTTTTTCTTAACCTGTTCATTGTTGTTGCTGCCTTACCAATCCGGATGTTGATTTCCTGATCTAGGGATAATTTGCTATTTACCACCGATCCTAGATATGTAAAATGGTCTACTATCTCTAGTTCGGCGTCGTCAATAAAGATTGATGGTACCCCATGTGCACCTTGTGACATAATCTGTGTCTTCTTTTTGCTAATTGTTAAACCAAATTCAGAACAAGCATTGGAGAATGCAGATAGTAGACATTGCAATTCTTCCTCAGAGTGGGTCGTAACTGCAGCATCATCTGCAAAAAGCAACTCTCTGATCAGTACCCTCCTAATTTTGGTCTTAGCCTTCAATCTCTGAGCATTGTAGAGGCCGCCATCTGAGCGTGAGTGAATGTATATACCACCATCTTGATCACGAAATGCATATTTCAGTAGAAGTGAAAAGTATATTCCAAAGAGGGTGGGAGCTAGTACACAACCTTGCTTAACTCCACTCTTGATTTCAAATTCTTCAGAAGTTGCACCATCAAACTTGATTATACCCTTCATGCCTGCGTGGAACGATTCCACAATGGACAGAAGAGTTGGTGGGCAGCCAATCTTCTTTAGTGCCTTGAACAGACCCTCACGACTGACCAAATCAAATGCCTTTGTGAGGTCGATGAAGGCAATAAACAGTGGTTGATTCTGTTCACGGCATTTTTCTTGCATTTGTCGCAATGAGAATATCATATCAGTGGTAGACCGGTTCTGTCGAAAGCCACACTGTGATTCGGGGTAGACTTGATCTCCTAGGACTTGAAGTCTGCGCAGAACAATTCTGGCAAATACTTTTCCAACAATACACAGAAGTGAGATACCCCTATAGTTGTTGCAGTCGCTCCGATCGCCCTTGTTCTTGTACAGTGTTATGATGCTTGAATCTTTGAAATCCTGTGGGACTTGTCCTTCACGCCAGCATAGCTCTATTAGCTGGTGGATCTGTATAGTGAGTGTGTCTTGCCCACTCCTGATAACCTCTATTGGAATCCCATCCTTACCTGGAGCCTTGCCAGATGCAAGTTCATTTATAGCACACTTAACTTCTGTTATGGTGGGAAGTGTGTCCAGGTGGTCAAGAGTTGGTAGAGCCTCTATGGCGTTGAGGGCATTATCCGCTAGTTTGGTCTCACTTGAGTAAAGCTCCAAATAGTGCTCTACCCATCTGTCCATCTGCTGTTTCTTATCAGTGATGACTTCTCCAGTCAAGGTTTTCAATGGTGCACTTCTTTTGATCACTGGACCACAGGCTTTCTTTATTCCTTCATACATGCTTCTTATGTCTCCCTTATCACTTGCGATTTGAATGGACTCACATAACTTGATCCAATAATCATTTGCACACTGCCTGGCAGCCTTTTGCACATCCTTCCTAGCTTGCCTTAGCTCATTCAGAGTGTTACGTGTTGGTCTTTCCTTGTTTCTTAAGAGAGCTTTCTTCTTCTTATCAATCAAGGGCTGCAGAGTCTCGCTGTTGGCCGCAAACCAGTCCTGCCTCTTATGATCCACAGTGCCGTAAACCTTTACGGCAGTTTTACAAAGAGTTTCCTTAAGTTTATTCCATTTATCATTTACTGTACAATTTTCTGGTGTATCAGTGAAAGCGTCTTCAAGTTGCTGTTGAAACTGAAAGCACTTTTCAGGATCATGAGTGTTAATAATATTAATCCTGGGGCTAGATTTGTGTTTAGCTGTGTAGATTCTCTTTGGTCTCAGTCTAACCCTTGCAACAACCAAAGAATGATCCGTATCACAGTCAGCACTGTGGTAACTACGAGTCAATGATATATGGTTCAGATGTTGTCTCCGTGTGATGATGAAGTCCAGCTGGTGCCAATGGCCGGATCTTGGATGTTTCCATGTGACCTTATGCATCTCTTTTGTTTTAAAAAACGAGTTTGTAATACATAGGTCATTACTGGTGCAATGCTCCAGCAGCCTTTGCCCATTTTCATTCATGCGACCGATGTTGTATTTTCCAAGGCACACTGGCCATGAACTCGAGTCCTTGCCCACACGAGCATTGAAATCACCGAGCATATAAATGTAGTCGGATTTTGGAACTGCCTTGATCACAGAGTCTAACTCCTCATAGAACAAATCCTTCACATCATCAGAGGAATCGAGTGTCGGTGCATATGCAGTAATAATGGTGGCAAACCCACAAGAGGTTGCCAAGCGCAGGGATAATAGTCTTTCATTTCCTCCTGCTGGAATTTCAATCATTCCCAGTAGCGAATTCTTCACTGCAAAGCCCACACCGTGTTGCCTTTTTTCTGCCTGCCCTTTACCCTTCCAGAAAAAGGTGTAGTTGTTTTCCCTGAGTGACCCTTCCTCAGCGAGGCGAGTCTCCTGCAGGCCAGCAATATCAATGTTAAGACGATTGAGTTCGGCATCAATCACAGCCGTTTTTCTCACATCGTCAATATTGGTCAAGTCAGTGGAAAATCCTGGACACATGGTTCTCACGTTCCAGGTTGCAAGCCGTAGCTTGAGGTTTCTATTTATATTTTTGTTTGTACCTGGTGCATTGGTTTTACAGCCTGCGATTCAGATTTTGTCCTAGCCCCAAGCACCCATTGAAGCAGGCAGGCTGTGGCGGATCAGCACCCAATTGGCTGGGGGCTGCCCAGCTTGAGGCGGGCGGTAGCTGATCAGTGACACCTATAGGTGTCTCCCACCGTCAGAGGCAACGCGTGGCGCCCCATGTCTACGCCAACTGACAAGGACTTATAACCCGTAACAGTTGCCTCTCGCTTTGATTCCGAGACCAGTTAAGACCAGGGATGGAGTTATTGCCTCTCCATAGCACAAAGCCTGGGCTAAAATATAGAGATCATGTGTTGCCCATGCAGCATGATCCCTCTCTTGGCCTGCCTAGTTCACTCCAGAGGAAAGGTAACACCCCTACACCTGGAACAAGACAAGCTGCAGAAGCTGCCGGATCAGCAAAGCAATGCTCTAACTGTCCGCCTGTCGGAGCTTCGATCCTAGACCAGTTGCCAACCAAGGCTTAGGGCCTGGTCTGCCCTGCCATGACAATTTTGTCTTTAGCTTGCATTTCCTCGCACCAGGGTAAGGCTTGTACCCTCCCAATTGCGCTCTTCCGCCCGAAGCCGTTGGCACAATGTGGGGTGTCGGGTTTGGTAAGCGCCGCCCAACGTTCGGCGCTAACAGAAACCAGGTAGTACCGTCTACTGTTATACGGTAGCTCAGTCATATCTGACTATTGATTGAGAGATACTGACTGAGATTTTAGAACATCAGGGGAAAATAACAATAACCAATTAAGTTGACTTAATGTTAGGGCCAATACTCCACCTGCAATTTTATCCGACATGTATAATGGAAGGAGTATGAATATTGTTTAAATTGCAGTATTCGTAGCCGCCAAGCGGGAAACAGTGGATTTTTATATTCCACCCCATATGCATAACATGTTCGGAAATACTGAGAGTAGATAGATTGACACTGATGATTCCTATAAGGACATAAAGACGCCTATTCAACGCTTTCAGTTTAAGGGTCTGGTATTCATAACAGATCTTTTATTGTCCGTGTGTCAGAAATGGCACTGGTCAATTATATTATTCGGTTGTTGTAACTCTGTAGTGAACAAGGATCTATTTACTATGTGAGAGAAAGCAATTGAATTACAGGGCCCCTTTTACAAGCTAGTCCCTCTGGCATTACCAGTGACAGAGAAGCATACGTCGTTGTGTGACTGGCGAACGAAGGATATGGTTTCGACCGTAAATTTACCCTGTTATTTTTTATTGGGATGTCATAGGAAGTTACGAGCTACCGAAAAAAACTTGCCAGTATCTCGAAAAAATTTTTGATGTCAGAAAACAGGAAATATGGTCCTCATCTGCGACATTCCCAATTTTATTCTCATCAGAGAATTAGTAACAGGCTTGGGCAGCCTTAGCTCCCATTTTGCATGTTGCTTGTACTGACTTGAAAGACTAGGGACAGCTTGCTAGTTGTCACATTATGTTCTTAAAGTCAGGATTTTTCTCCAAAACATCAAACTATTTTGGTGGTCTAGGAGATAGCCCTATTTATACAACTATTAGCTAGTGGTTGTTGTTGACGTACCTCTCGACAGAAGAAGAGTAGGACGCCTTATTCTTATATATTCATAGACCATGCTAGATTGGGCTATAGCAAGGACTATACTTTTCAAGCGCTTGGAAGCCATTGGCTGAGAGTTGCTTGACTTTTTTACTAGTTTAGTATTTCCTCTAGGGAGTCTAACTGGTAATATATTTCAGTTCAGAAGGAAAAGCTTTCAAACTCTTCCAGTTTCAACAGATTCATTGTTCTCCGTATTAATCGGTTACGAACAGACCTGGAGAGAAACTTAAAGGTGCCCTGATTTTTTTATCTTGAGGAAGTTAACTCAGGAAACACTAGAATAGAGGGATATATTTATACCTGTGGCTTTCATTGCTTACAAGTAAGGTAACCCATCAGTAAACTGGGAGTGTACCGACAACTTGGTTGTTCGGATGACTATTACAGGGACCACCTACGGCTTTAAATTTATCTATGAACTGAGTATAATGTGGATGGTGATACAGCTATGTGCAATGTTATTACATCTACTTAACGGTGCTTGGGTGGAAATTGTCTACAACATATTTGGAGGCAGATGACGATCAATCAACGACAATCGACGCAGAATTGCTCGCTATTTTCACCAGGAAAGCAACGTATACGTGTTGGAGGGGAGAGAATAAATGCCGGTAACTCATTCTAGTCAGTGTAAAGTGCGGATGGACTTATAAACGAGCCAGGACTTTTCGTAGATTTGGCCTCAAAGCAAATGAACCTACACCTGTGCTAGTTATACTTACCCAGTTCAGTATGCCACTATGACTGATTTGAAGGAGGAGATCCTGCTGTTAGCATATTTTAAGGATGATATTCTTATTGCTAATGAAACGGTTGTCGAAGCTTTATATCTTCGTTCAAACGTCGAGAAATTGGTTCGATTGCAGTGCAACCAATACCTCATATAGAGATCTCAACGTCCACTCATATTTCTATGGAATGCTGACAACAGTGGAGAGAGAGAGTTACACTTCTTCAAACGAAGCTAGATGAATCTGCAATGTTATGTCCAGTTGTCTTGGCAAGTAGAAACATGAATGTGGCACGGAGAGATTATTCTACAATAGTGATTAAATGTAAAGCATAATTGGAGGACCTGGAAGACCAAATGCATCAGGTTAAGAAGGTGGAAGACTGTGGATGAATGTAGCAGCTCTTCCTATGGGATAGACCTGTCTAGGTGGGAGACTTGTGACATATATGTCGTTATCTCGCAGTCTTTTCCAGCAGACGTTGCTAGGATGCGCTACCTGCAGGCACGAGGCTATTAAAAATTCGACGGGAAAATTAACAAAACGAAATTTCGTTTCGTTTTAAGTTAAATGATTGGCCACGCCCCGGAAACACAGGCTTAATCGAGACAAAGGCTTGGTAGACAAAGCGGTCTGGTCAATCGCCATGTTTCTCCAATGGTAGCGGGTGACCCATTGTTAATGGGTTAATTATTAGCTACGTATTCTCTGCGTTTTAGGTGAGCATTATATTATATACAACATATCATGTTAGGTATTAGGATACATGCTTTGAGGCAACTAATATCATGATTGAAGTTGTGTGTGTGAAAATTAGGAGAATCGCTTTCATTGAAATGTTGGTTTACGTCACGCAGCCTGGACATAGCCATTTTGTCCAGTCAGCCTTCATAAAGCTTACAATATAATCTTGCTATGAGTCATTCTTCTGAGATGATTTTGTGAACTTACTTTATTCCTAAATGCTTATTTTTCACAACTGGTCTCTGTGTTTTAAAGTGTTTTTTTCCTGAGTGCATATTTTGTATTTCTGCCCTCATGAGGGAGAAATATTACTATTTCACATCTGTGTACAACTTTAATAGTTTGTTAGATAGAGAGAGATATTCTTGCTTGACTTTTTCATGCACTTAGGAGTTAATCTTTTGTTTACCTGGTTGTAAATACACAGAGATTGTCTTGTAGTCCTTTTTCATAAATGATGTTATGGGATTTTCATGTGGTATGATATACATAATCTCAAGTGTATGGGAAAAGATTCCCATGATTTCTCTTTTATGAGTATTTTACCTTTTATGCTCATGATTGTTACTGCTTAATGCTGTAATAAATGCGGTTATAAGATTGTCATTTGGTATGATATATCTATATATAATCTCAAGGGAGTGGGAAATGACACCATGCTCTGGTGTTTTTACTTTGAGATGTTGGGCAATACCCACTAGAGAGTTCATACCATGTTTAGTAAAAGACTAACAAGGTTTTCTGTTATTCATCATATGTATATTCTATTCATGATGTTACTGTTGGAGTAGATCTTTTAACTCCCCCCCCCCCCCCCCCCAATGGGGACAAACACATGATGATGATGATGATGATGATGATGATGATGATGATGCAAAAGGAGATGACTGAACTGGTAGCTAAACTTCTGCCATTTATCAGGGGTACTTACATAATGCTGTTTGTAACTATGGAAAGGAGATTTATGAATTGTTTACATGAGGACAGTGTCTCATGAACTTTTTCCATGGTGTGACAGCGGTACTATCAAAATGTTTGGATGGATTAGGTGGTGCGTAACCCCTCAGTAAGCTCCAGTATCAGTCCAGAAGAAATGTACCTATTGAGTAGATATCTCACTCACATTTGGAGTGAGACAAAACTCTACAGTAGGCGACAAGTGCTAGGCAACTATTGTCACCTTTCTTTCTTCTTCCCTTTTGTTCCCTCTATTTTTAATTATGATACACTGTTATTCATCATATATATGTATAGTTTATTATGATACATTGTTATCCAAGTTTGGATTGTATAACTAATCTATATCAACCCTGTTCTTCTTCACTATACAGCGCTAGAGATGGCGGCGGAGTATTTGCACTAGTCACCATGCTTGGCACTGGATTTATAGTCAACTTGTTTGGATTTAGAGGCAGGAAACTGGGATATCAGCCTCCTCTAATATTATACAAAGAGTGCTGGTTACTGCTACTCACCCTGAACCTGAATGTCAATGCCTGGATACGTAACGGATTTTGAATAAGCGGAAGTGGATTCCCTACCTCTGGGAACTTACAGACGGTGTAAATCTTTTCAATGTCTGCAAAGACATGAGGCATGCCTGGCCTAGATGGATACAGAGTATAACCTCTTCTAAAAGTCACCGCCTGATTCCACGCTCAACTGTCATATTCCAGAGGCTCATGGATAAGTCTGGAATTCACCATCATTTACCAGTATGATTTTGTGAACTCCCAGCTTCCTTTGAATCTTCTCATCCATCATATCCCAGACATGGATAATCAAGCACATTACCAACTCCCGTCAATCAAGTCGTATATTCAGCTGAAGAAAGAATAACCTACATCTTAACCCAGAGAAAGGGGCTGGAATATTCATGCCCCATTCAAGTTAGTTCTGTCAGGAAATTCTAATGGATTATGTGATGTCACTCCTCATCCAAAGAGATACTGAAAGTGTTTGTGCCTGATCCTGATCGAATCAATCACATGGACTCCTGTGTGTCACGCCACGCCAGAACGCTTCAGACTTATTTATACCTGTCTGTTATATCACCCTGGAACGCTCCTAGCCCAGTGACTTAGCAACTGTGACTTGAGAGATTACAGTATATCCACATTGGATTCACATGGATTACTCCTACATGTTTTTCGCGATGGATATATGATCCAGAAGTGAAAGTTCTGTGGGTGTGTGTGTGCAATCCCCAATTTTCTGAATAGGTGGATATATGCAAAGCAGCTGTTTTCCTGGATTATAGAGAGTGTGATTATGGCCAGACTTTTTCTAGTGGATATTGAAGGAGAGGGAGTCATCATCAGACCCCTAGGATATTTCTAGAGACAGATTAGATAGATTTTCTTTATCTAGTTCTTTGTATGGATTTACTTTGTTTTGTGTTTGACACATGTATTTGATGTGAACCTTTTTGGGGAAATATTTTTGGGGACTTCTGTTTTGGTTGTAGACTTTGTGTGCATTGCCTGAAATATGACAATTTTTCATGTCCATGTCACCATATTGTAGCCAACAGGGTTTTCCAGAACCCAAATGTTTCCACAATACAATTGTTTGTTTGTTTGGTTTAACAAAGCCTTGCAGTTACTTCATTGTTAACCTGTTGTTCCAAAATTGATGTTTATAGTCCAGTTATTGTTACTGTTATGTGATACAGTGAGTTATTGTTACTGTTATGTGATACAGTGAGTCATTGTACTGTTTTTATCTAACAGTGGCTGTTTTTCCTCTGTCAATGTAATCCAGTTGTTGCGTCTAACATGGGTTGTTGTCCCCCTGTTGTATAATACTGTGGATGTGCATGACAGTGGATACTTGTCATTGTTTATATATATGTGGGAGATTAAATGTGGGGCGCGGCACTTACACATAGACACACCATCTGGGTAGAGTGATTAGTACTCGGGTGTCTGTGGTAGAACTTCCCGGATCTCCCAGCCTTCTATGGGAAACATTTCTTTTATGTTAGTGTTGAACTTGCACCCTTTTCTGCCTTGTTCAATACTTGGGGGTTACGAGCCAATATATTAATTCCTATAGAGGGCGTGTTTGGGTTTTAGACCCCATTCATACTGAATACCCCTAGCGAAACCTGTCCTTATTCTAATTTATTATATTTACCACCCTACAGATGGTCAGACCACAAACACAAATAAAATTAGAGGGCTGTGCTGTGACAAAAAACAAATTGATTGATTGATTGATTGATTTAGGAACCGACATCACAGCATTCGGGGCATTCCCATAAGCGCTCCGTCCCCATCCTCAGAAGCCAGCGAAGAGTTCCAACCCCAATAGTACCAGTAGCAATCTGATTATATGTCCGTCTCGCCTTTCCTCTGAGTGTCGAGCGTCGCCGGATCCCCTCGTCACTCCTCGCTGCATCATTCTTGCCAGACTATGGTAATCCATTTGCTCCTCCGAGGTGTACACGTGCTCCCACAAGGCCGCAACCACGTCTGCCTTGTCATGCATCAATACTCCACCAAGTTTTGTCGAGCCAGCCAATCTGTCCGCCTGTTCATTCCCCAGCACACCTGCATGCCCCGGAGAAAAGATCCAGACGATGCTTGTCACCCGTGACTTCCGAAGCGAAGCAAGCCACTCCGCACGAAGCCTGCCCGTCCTCACCCTCTTCAGCATGCTGAGTCAGTTACAATCACGATGTGTGTATGTATCGTATTCTCCATGTAGTGGAAAGCTGCACTGACCGCCTCCACCTCCATTCTTAAGCTAGATGTTTTGGTATCATATGCCAGGCTCTCCTGCACCAAACAAAGAGAGTAAGTAAGCTCTACCTACTTTATTGTGCTGTCAATGTCCCTTGAACAAGCATTGATGCACATAATAAATGACAGCAATGTGTTGATATGTAGAAGACAGAGCAGATATAGTGGAACAAAAGAAGTTCATTTTCAAAGGGTTAAGGATTGGGCACGCAGGCCCGTCTGATATTCTGCCCTTCTTATCCCTCTGCTCTCATACATTATTTCATTCACACATCACTTATGGAGTTTAAAAAGTCGCTTAAAAGTCGACAGGGTCGACTTCATTGCACTGGGTTTTTATCCAATGGGAGGCTCGGTCTCTTTTCCGCAGCGCAAACAGCGTCGCACAAAGCAAGAACTCCGTAGATCTAGCGACGACCTACAGGAGTCTCCGAAAAATTTCACTCGTGAACCGAAGAACGCGGCTCGGAATCGAACCCACAACCTTCGGAAACCCGAGTCAAACGGCATGATCACTTCGCCACGGAGATT
>OY992897.1:80293212-80295712 GCA_963921405.1 Cepaea hortensis
ACATCACCTCCTTTATCCAGAATTCTGAGATGCGGACTTTTCCAAAAGCATTATCGGAAAGCGGATTAATCTGAGTCATTTCTGACCTGCGGACTGTGGCAGTCATGTTAGTTGTGGTCTAAACACACTGTTCCTATATCGTCTTGATAGGCGATAGTTTGTTACATTGTGCATCAAAAAGGCATTATAACTACAACCCATGGCGGTGACCACGGATAGAGCTATACCTCTCCAGAGCAGAAAGCCTGGCCTGCTTTGCAGAATGATCTCTCTATAGGGTGCCTAGTTTACTCCACAGGAAAGGTAACACCAATACATCTGGAACAAGATCAGCTACAGAAGCTGCCGGATCAGCAAAGCTATGTTCCAACTGCCTACCTTTCTGAGCTTCGATCCTAGACCAGTTGTCCACCAAGGTTTGGGGCCCGGCTTTCCTTGCCATAACATTTCGTATTTAGGTTGAATTCCCTCGCAGTAGAATCAGTACACTCCCAGTTCTGCTCCTCCGTCCGAGTCCTCTGGCATATTGTGGGATGTTGGTTTTGGTGAGCGGCGCTCAACATTCGGCGCTAACAGAAAGCAGGTAGTATCATCTACAGTCATACGGTAGCTCAGTCATATCTGACTAAGGCCTGACCGGGTCCAGACCACTATAGATAATATAGGTTATCAAAGACGGGACAACAGCGATGCATTTATAATCATTGCGCTGCGGGGACCTTGAGCGTTCCTACACGTCTAGTGGTGACAGAGCACTAGTGGGTGGGCCTGGTGCTGTCACGAAGATTTAAGTTAATGAATCCAACTGGATGGTGTGTAGATCACATGACTGCCATAGTCCTGGAGATACAGTTTGTGTACATGGTATGAGACGCATTAAGCGCGGTAGACAGAAAGAGACCGTGCGATGTGACCTAGCACGACATTGTTCACAAACACGTGAAAAGTAGGCTGGACGTTCTGGGCGAGAACAGAACGTCACTTTAGAGTCAGTCGGACGTGGACTTCGTTCGGTGTGGGACCTAGTCCTCGTCAACGGAGCAACGGCTACAAATTATGCCGCTCTTGTAGAATTATGATGTTTAGATAGTGTTTCGTATATTCGTGAACCTTTGTATGCAACAGATGATTATGTTATTGACTGCGTCTAATGTATCGTGGTAGTAAAATAGACTGTGAAAAAAATTCACCGGTGTCCTGTTCAGCAAGCTATGTTGAGTCAGTCTACGTTGTTAACGTGTATAGACTGTAAAGGCGCAATGACCATCAGAAGTGGCAGGAGAGATATCTACAACAATTAAGAGTCAACAGCTCTAGAGAAATCTACGAAGCGCCACTGAAATATTACAGTAGTGGCGCGTCACGAATGAGATTGTCGTCCAGTTATCTTAGCGCACATGGCCTCTGAAATCTATGTGTTGTACAACCAGGCCCTGTGTAAACCAGTAGGCGTTCCCTGCCTGCAATCATCAAAGTAAAAGAATGCCACGGGGTTGCTGTAACAATCAAGAACCTAGAGTAGCAGTATCTATCTAACCATGCAGCTCTCAAACAGTCTCTATCAGCACTCAACCTGATAGTCAGAATCATCAACCAGACACCAAACATACTCCATGGCAATGATCACCGGGCCCGGCAAGCGATCCTGCTACCCAGAAACCACCTAGACCAGTGGTTCTCAAACTTTTTGGCCCGTGCCCCCTTCACCATATTTTCAGAACGTCATTCCCCCCTTCCTATCAAAAATTTGGCCCGTGGCCCCCCCCCCCCCCATCCCTTTTCACCGTATTTTCAGAACGTCATTCCCCCCTTTCATATTTCCTATCTAAAAATCCCCCCAGCCCTACACAGTATACGTAAAAATGTGAGGTAAATTTAATAGCACATACAAAACAAGTCTAGACATCCACATAAAACATGATTTGTGGGTCTACTGACTTTATAAAATGATTTTTAGAAGGATGAGAGTACTTTACTGTAAAGTATGAAGGGAAAAACAATATCAAGTAATCGGTTCTTGTATTAAAACGATCTTGAAATGATCTTCATCCAACCTGGAAACCCTAAAATTCCCCCCCCCCTGGGGGGGGGGAATTCCCACCGGTTGAGAACCACTAACCTAGGCAATATAATAATACACCAGCCAGGAGTGAATGGATTGATGAATGAATGAATGAATGAATGAATGAAAGCATCAATGAATGAATGAATGAATGAATGAATGAATCAAACAGCAACTTGAACTTTCAGAAATACTTACCGATAAGTTACCATTCTCTGAGGAAAGAATAAAAATAACAGTTTTAATACAGAAAATAACAAGTAACGCTCGGTGGTTGACATCCAGTTGACATCCTCTTCTCTTCGTCCTGTCTCCTCCCACAGATTCTCCGTGGCCAAGTGGTTATGCAGTCAGCCTCCGAAAGTTGTGGGTTAGGTTTCGGGCGGTGTTGTTCGGTTCACGAACATTATGTTGAAGATGAGGACGGATGGCATATGA
>OY992897.1:80298212-80393212 GCA_963921405.1 Cepaea hortensis
AGAAGAAGAAGAAGAAGAAGAAGAAGAAGAAGAAGAAGAAGAAGAAGAAGAAGAAGAAGATAAGGAAGAAGAAGAAGATAAGGAAGAAGAAGAAGAAAAGAAGAAGAAGAAGAAGAAGAAGAAGAAGAAGAAGAAGAAGAAGAAGAAGAAGAAGAAGAAGAAGAAGAAGAAGAAGAAGAAGAAGAAGAAGAAGCAGAGGAAGCAGAAGAAGAAGAAAATAAATAAAGTGAGACACCTTGTGATAATGACGCCCACACACACCCCACGTAGTACCTACACCCCAAGAAAGTCAAGCTATAGAGACAGGGGAAAACCAAGACACGGAAATGTATCTCCAACATCTTCTGAGGGTGACGCATGTCAAAACTACGTGCCATTACTGGCCAGACGCATATGAAACAACAATACTGAATATGACATCATTTATATGCATTCTATAATGGTTTTGTACCACATGTTTCGTACTGACTAATACAAAGATGTCAACTGCAAGGAGAAAAAGCTGACGAGGTCCTACATTGAACCTGTACTTTGGTATGCATGGGAAACGTGGACAATGAGCAGATAAGCTGAAAAAAATCTAATTGCAGTGGGAATGAGGTTTCTGAGGAAAATGCAAAGAATACCACGGAAAGACAGAAAAACCAATGAACAGGTACTACAGGAAGCTAATGAAAACCGTAAACTGATTAGAGAAATGAGAAGACATAAACTGGAGAACTTGGTGACAACTGGCAAGATTGAGAGTAAAAGAACAAGGCGAAGGCAGAGAAGTAAATATCCTGGATGGCTTGGCCACATGGCATGGGTGAGACAGGAACAAAGAGCTGATCCACGACTCTGGTGATCCAGTGAGATGGCGAAACATGATCGCCCAGGATTATGGGCATGGCACATGATGATGATAACCACATATTTCTGTTGTTTCGGGATGACACATCCAAAACCTTCATTGGTGCATCAATTCCACATTACAGTTGCGTTATATTCATTGCCTCTGTTTATGAAGGCAAGGAATGCCTGTTGTGAACAGATGGATACGGTAGTTATACATTTTGATACATGTTTGAGATATCCCACGCATTTTATGTTCTGTTTGATGCAGCCAGGCGTTGTGTATATGCACACATTTCTCACTTATTTATTTCCTGACATATCACACATTAGAATGAAATCCGTGTACATGAGGATTCATAGACACATTACTGTGAGCAACTGTGGTTAGAATTGAATTGTAAGAAGACACAGATTATGGTCGTCACTGGGAAGAAGGAAAAGCCATATAGTAACATAGAAGAAAATGGGAATATTCTTAAACAAGTGAATCGATACAGTTATCTCGGAATAGTAATAACATCTGATGGGAGATGCCTTGAAGAGATTAGAACAAGAATCGCCATGGAGAAGGTAGCCTTGTGCGAGATGGAAAACATACTGACCAATAAAAAGATGTCATTTGCAACGAGAAAAAGAGCTTTGAAGTGCTATTTAGAACCTGTACGTTTGTATGGAGTGAATCATGAACAATGAATATACAAGCTGAAAAACATCTAATGGTTGTGGAACTGTGGTTTCTGAAGAAAATGCAAATTATACCATGGACGGGCAGAAAAAACCAATGATAAAGTCCTATACAGAAATAAAAAAATAAAAAAATGAAAGCCGTAAACTGATTAGAGAGTCACAATTTTTTAGACACGTTATCAGAAAAAAATAGATTGGAGAACTTGGTGACAACTGCCAAGATTGAGGGGAAAAGAACAAGGAGAAGGCAGAGAAGTAAATACCTGGTTGGTTTGGCCACGTGGTATGGTTGAGATAAGAACACAGAGCTGATCCACGACTTTGGTAATCGAGTGAGATTGCAAAATATGACCGCCCACGCATATCGGCATGGGAAATGATGATGATGAAACACATGATTATAAGGAATAATTGACATGTTATAATGAGGATTTATTGACATGTAGAAAGTTATTCTTTAAACAACTCATAGTGTTACTCATTCCGCGGGGCTTTAGCGCAATTCTTTGGCAGGATGCCATCAACTGTTACCTGCAGGCTTTGATGGTAGTTATTTGCTTCTCACTATTGCCTAAGCCTCAGACCCGGTTGATCATCATCTACACTTCATGACATTTACTGAAGGAGTCCGAGTGCGCGTCAGTTTGTCCGGAGTGATGTCGATGTTTGAAACCAGGCACACACATGAAACGGCACTATGCAATTAATGCAAGTATTCGCGTTACTAGATATCTGATTTGTGTTGATAGGGATGTTAATACACTCGGGAATTAACTGTACGAAAACTCAGCGCCATTTGCAAGTCAGTACGTCTCCACCAGATGTTCAGCTTTATAATTAACGACGACTGCTAAACAAACCCACACCATTCACGTATACTGGAAATGTGGCATAGTTCAGTCACAGGTGGATTATAAAATGCAAACGTTTAATGTTGCGATGAAATTGTAAGCGTCATTTTCGGGTACAAGAAAGCTCGTGGATTCACTGCATCAAAGAGTGACTTCATACTGTGAAGCACGGTTATGTTATGTTATGTTTATGTTATGTTATGTTATGTTATGTCGAACGCCGTATTTGCACAGTGGACATTATCATGTGAGCTCAGTACTCCAATGCAGTTGCCGTCCCAAAGTAGTTCTGTTCACGGTTCCCATAAGGGGTAGGTTATGGTACCCTGAAGGCGGCGTAGACGTGCCTGATCAGTCCTCAACCCCAATTCATGTAATCAGGTTATCGTCGACGTCTCGTCAGTATCTGCAAACCGAGTCCGTATTGCGCTGATTATACCAGTCCTGCCCATGCTTCTTCCCGTGTGTGCTGGTGCGTTATTTGCCAACCGGTCTGCCCGTTTATCACCTTTACCTCTGGAATATCCCAGCAAAGACCTCCAGGTGTGCGAGGTGAAGCGCGAATCCCAATGCTGTCTATCCGTTCAAAGCGGGGATTGCTGGCTGAGTTTCCGAAAGACATTTTTTGCTGGCCTTAAAGCTGACTGGGCATACAGTCCTAGGGATATATTTGTGTAGTTCATAAATAAACACAACTGCGTTATGTTGCGCTCATGGAAGGAGAGGAAAGAAATAGGGATTAGACGACGCACTAGACAACATAACATTTGAAAGCTATAGTTATCGACTGGGATTCGAGCCGGTAACCTCCAAATGATGGCAGCGCCTCGTTGTAGGAACAAATGTACTTCGACGCATGACCAACTAGACACCCCTAAAAAGGTGTCTTCATTAGCCAGGTCTCATTCATTCATTCATTCATTCATTCATTCATTCATTCATTCAGTAGCATGTCCTTTGCAGAACCTCGCTCCCATAACAACCTTCCGGAAAACCTCTCGATCATAAGCAAGATGTCCTGCCTCCGATACACCCATCTGGAGATCATCCGCCACATCCTGCACCTATCTTCTCTTTGGCCTTCCTCTTCCTCTCTTCCCAGGCATATACCCCTCCATTATTGTTCTCTCCAAACTTTCATGACGTTTCAAGTGACCAAAATACTTTTAAATTTCCTTTGTTTTATCGTCTTTAACAGCCAACCTTCTTCAATATTCTTCAATAGCCAGGTCTGTCAACTTCTAATCCCTGATTCTGTCCCCTACTTCTGTGTGTGTCAAACAACACACGCGTTTATCTATGAACTGTCTTAGTGGCCCCAAAGGCTTCCTCAATCCATATCTGTACAGGCAATCAGCACTCTGTGCGTGATGCGGTCAATGTCGTGCTTGATGTGCTCAATGTCTCTCAGGCCGCGGGTGATGTGCTCAATGTAGAACAGGCCGCGTGTGATGTGCTCATTGTAGAAAAGGCCGTGTGTTGTGCTCATTGTAGAAAAGGCCGCATGCGTAGAAAAGGCCGCAGGCGATGTGCTCAATGTCTCTCAGGCCGCGGGTGATGTACACAATATCTCTCAGGCCGCGGGTGATGTACACAATGTCTCTCAGGCCGCGGGTGATGTACACAGTGTCTCACAGGCCGCGGGTGATGTACACGATGTCTCACAGGCCGCGGGTGATGTACACAATGTCTCACAGGCCGCGGGTGATGTACACAATGTCTCACAGGCCGCGGGTGATGTACACAGAGTCTCTTAGGCCGCGGGTGATGTACACAATGTCTCACAGGCCGCGGGTGATGTACACGATGTCTCACAGGCCGCGGGTGATGTACACAATGTCTCACAGGCCGCGGGTGATGTACACGCTGTCTCACAGGCCGCGGGTGATGTACACAGAGTCTCTTAGGCCGCGGGTGATGTACACAATGTCTCACAGGCCGCGGGTGATGTACACAATGTCTCTCAGGCCACGGGTGATTTACACAATGTCTCTCAGGCCGCGGGTGATGTACACGATGTCTCACAGGCCGCGGGTGATGTACACAATGTCTCTCAGGCCGCGGGTGATGTACACGATGTCTCACAGGCCGCGGGTGATGTACACAATGTCTCACAGGCCGCGGGTGATGTACACGATGTCTCACAGGCCGCGGGTGATGTACACAATGTCTCTCAGGTCGCTGGTGATGTACACGATGTCTCACAGGCCGCGGGTGATGTACACGATGTCTCACAGGCCGCGGGTGATGTACACAATGTCTCACAGGCCGCGGGAGATGTACACAATGTCTCACAGGCCACGGGTGATGTACACGATGTCTCACAGGCCGCGGGTGATGTACATAATGTCTCTCAGGCCGCGGTTGATGTACACGATGTCTGTCAGGCCGCGGGTGATGTACACAATGTCTGTCAGGCCGCGGGTGATGTACACAATGTCTCACAGGCCGCGGGTGATGTACACGATGTCTCACAGGCCGCGGGTGATGTACATAATGTCTCTCAGGCCGCGGGTGATGTACACGATGTCTCACAGGCCGCGGGTGATGTACACGATGTCTCACAGGCCTCGGGTGATGTACACGATGTCTCACAGGCCGCGGGTGATGTACACAGTGTCTCTCAGGCCGCGGGTGATGTACACAATGTCTCACAGGCCGCGGGTGATGTACACGATGTCTCACAGGCCGCGGGTGATGTACACGATGTCTCACAGGCCGCGGGTGATGTACACGATGTCTCACAGGCCGCGGGTGATGTACACGATGTCTCACAGGCCGCGGGTGATGTACACAGTGTCTCTCAGGCCGCGGGTGATGTACACGATGTCTCACAGGCCGCGGGTGATGTACACGATGTCTCACAGGCCGCGGGTGATGTACACGATATCTCACAGGCCGCGGGTGATGTACACGATGTCTCACAGGCCACGGGTGATGTACACAGTGTCTCTCAGGCCGCGAGTGATGTACACAATGTCTCTCAGGCCGCGGGTGATGTACACAGTGTCTCTCAGGCCACGGGTGATGTACACAATGTCTCACAGGCCGCGGGTGATGTACACAGTGTCTCTCAGGCCGCGGGTGATGTACACAATGTCTCTCAGGCCGCAGGTGATGTACATAATGTCTGTCAGGCCGCGGGTGATGTACACGATGTCTCACAGGCCGCGGGTGATGTACACAGTGTCTCTCAGGCCGCGGGTGATGTACACAATGTCTCTCAGGCCGCGGGTGATGTACATAATGTCTCTCAGGCCGCGGGTGATGTACACAAAGTCTCACAGGCCGCGGGTGATGTACACAATGTCTCTCAGGCCGCGGGTGATGTACACAATGTCTCACAGGCCGCGGGTGATGTACACAGTGTCTCTCAGGCCGCGGGTGATGTACACGATGTCTCTCAAGCCGCGGGTGATGTACACAGTGTCTCTCAGGCCGCGGGTGATGTACACAGTGTCTCTCAGGCCGCGGGTGATGTACATAATGTCTGTCAGGCCGCGGGTGATGTACACGATGTCTCACAGGCCGCGGGTGATGTACACGATGTCTCACAGGCCGCGGGTGATGTACACGATGTCTCACAGGCCGCGGGTGATGTACACAATGTCTCTCAGGCCGCGGGTGATGTACACAGTGTCTCTCAGGCCGCGGGTGATGTACACGATGTCTCACAGGCCGCGGGTGATGTACACAGTGTCTCTCAGGCCGCGGGTGATGTACACAATGTCTCTCAGGCCGCGGGTGATGTACACAATGTCTGTCAGGTCGCGGGTGATGTACACGATTTCTCACAGGCCGCCTTCACTTACCAAGACATTTTCTGGTACTCATTTTTATCTCGGGTCGACCTGGGAATCCAGTTAAAGTTAAAACCTCCGCCCCGATGTGATTTCTTACCCATAATCACAGGACCAGTTAGAACACGTATATGTATGTATATATGTGTGAAGGAACCGCATCTCTCGCATTCATACCATCTGAAAATGTAACCTATATCAACTTTAAAGCTTACACTGGACATTCGCCAGTTATTTAAAAAAAAAAAAAAACAGCTTCTGACAGTTTTCTAGAGACTCTACTGATTGTCATAAACAGCCAAACATGAAATTTGTACTGTCCTGACTTGAGTGGTCACCTATCTTTGTGAATGTACCTGCACTAATCATCCGTGTTCTGGGTTCTCCAAGATATGAACAATAGAGACAACTGGTCCCCACGGTATAATTTCTTTTAAACCTAAAACATATCCATAGCACCCGCGTGGGTAGCAGAACAAGAAGCCAGACCCGCGTGGGTAGCAGTACAAGAAGCCAGACCCGCGTGGGTAGCAGAACAAAAAGCTACACTCGCCATGATCACGTCATATTCCATGATCATGCTCCAGAAAGTTTCCAGTGGCAGTCTCCACGCTGAATGGGTAGAGAGCAGTTGGAAGTCTCGCCCCACGTCACTCGTCTAAACGTAAGCATTAGGACACGCCGGCGTAAAGGACAATGGACAACCGGACCAGCTGGCACACAATGCGCCAATACAAGGGGGAAGAAGCATGGACACGTCGTCACTGCAGTGGGAACCGGTGGGTGGATACCGACGGGTCTTTGACGCTAGTTCCATTACACGAGATGAGAGTCGAGCCTGGCCAGGCAGGTTGATGATGATGATTTAGAGGGCAGCAGAGGAGACACTACAACCATCTGCTCAAGGGAGATGTGACTGGCCATAAGTTGAATGCTGTCTCGGAGGACTGGGCATGTCTCGGAATGCCCACTGCTCGGGAATGTCGATGGCCATAAGATAAGATAAGACTCGATAAGATAAGACACGATGAGATAGGATAGATAAGATAAGATACGATAAGAAAGGCTAAGATAATAAAAGATAAGATAAGATACGGTAAAGTAAGACAAGAAAAGCTACAATACGATACGATAAGACAAGAATAGATTAGATACGATAGGAAAGATAAGGTAGGATACGATAAGAAAAGAAAAGAAAAGATAAGATCATTAAGATAAAAAAAGAAAAGATAAGATAAAATACAATACTAAAAGATAAGATAAAGAAAACATACGATAAGATAAGATACTATATAAGAAAATATAAGATAAGATACGATAAGAAAAGATCAGATACGATAATAAAAGATAAGATAAGAAAAGGTAAGGTAAGATAAGTTAAGATCCCATAAGAAAATATTAGATAAGATACGATAAGAAAAGATCAGATACGATAAGAAAAGATAAGAAAATATCAGATAAGAAAAGAAAAGGTAAGGTAAGATAAGGTAAGGTAAGATAAGTTAAGATGCGATAAGACAAGATATGATAAGAAAAGAAAAGAAAAGATCAGATGAGATAAGATAGCATAATATGCTGATGATGAGTGTCCACGCCATGCTAATCATTCTACGAAACAATCACATTTCTCAGATCCATTATATGTGAATGAAAAACCTACACCGACTTACCTTCTTGCACAGGAAGAGTTTCGCCATCTTGGCACTGAACGGAGGTACAACCGTCCAGCCTGGTGTGAATCTCTTTGTGATTGTACCAATGTTCTGCACGTTTGCATTTCATGTAGCCCTTAGCGATGTTCTCTGCGTGAGCCTCGTTGGTGGTATCATTAACATTACACCAGTAAGTCCTGTCTCCATGGGTCCATTGCTCTCCTATCTGATAACATTTGATTTCCTCTCTTTTAAATGCGCAAGCTGAAAATAGAACGCTTTATTTGTGATTCAAAACAATGTTTTCCCTTAGTGAATTTAATCACAGCAGCCTTAAACAATAGATTTAACTATTGACTGCTGTTATCTGTTATCTCCACTGCAATTCCCAATTTAACACGAACTATTTCTGTAAAATATCATCTCATCTCATCGCATTACATTCCGCTTGTACCTTGAGGTGTCGAGGTGAAGTATAAACATCGTGAGAGTGCCCGATTATGGGCTTCATATATCGATATTCCCATGGACTCTGCTAATTTCCTCCATCCAACATTTACATGGGCGGCCTCTTGCTCTGTTTCCATCTGGTCTGTACATCTTTGCTTGTTTTGGTATGTTGTTGAATGGTAACCTACTTGCATGACCAAACCATTTGACTTGCTGCTTTCTAATAAAATCTAGTGCTGCTATAACCCCCACTTTAGTCCTGATTTCTTCATTTCTGATCTGATCTCTTCTTGATACGTTGTATCTGTAAAATATAGAACACATATATTCTCACAGTAATTGTCTACCACTGTAATTATAAACTGTCTGTTCTATTGTTGCTTACACAAAACTGGATTTGCTATATAAATAGAAATGTCTTCCACAACCTTGAACAGTGATTTGTATTTTGTTCTACTCAGTTTCTTTTACACTGTCAGAAATATTGAAGATTGAAATTAGAAATTACATACAGTAATTCATAAGACGGTCTCCCTGGTCTAGATGTTAACGTCTTTCTCCGTAATCCCGTATATCTACGTGAGGAACGTAACCTACTGTAGCGATTCTCGTTGGTAACTTACGGGGTATGTGAGCCGGTCGCTCAGAAAGCAATGGCAAACTACTGAGCGTAATCTTGCCAAGAAATAAACAATCAGATGAAAGATGCTGAAGTTGACAGCGATGTCCTGTAAAGGATATGCGGGGGAAAAAAACAATTCATAAGAAGCAATTGCAGAATGAAGTTCAAATCAAAAGCACATAGGCCGCTAGAAAGATGATGCATTTTGCCACTCAACCATGCCGCTAGAAAGATGATGCATTCTGGCACTCAACCATGCCGCTAGAAAGATGATGCATTTTGCCACTCAACCAAGTCGCTAGAAGGATGATGCATTCTGCCACTCAACCATGCCGCTAGAAAGATGATGTATTTTGCCACTCAACCAAGTCGCTAGAAGGATGATGCATTCTGCCACTCAACCATGCCGCTAGAAAGATGATGCATTTTGCCACTCAACCATGCCGCTAGAAAGATGATGCATTTTGCCACTCAACCAAGTCGCTAGAAGGATGATGCATTCTGCCACTCAACCATGCCGCTAGAAAGATGATGCATTCTGGCACTCAACCATGCCGATAGAAAGATGATGCATTTTGCCACTCAACCGTTGAGAACAAGTAATAATTTCCAGGAAATAAAAACCAAGTTCGTGTAACTCCCGCCAAAAACAGTGAGATTGACTAAACATGGCCACAATGTACCTTACAAGGGACTCCACAATGGTGAACATAAATAACATGGGAAATAAACATAAATAACATGGGAAATAAGCATAAACAAAAATAATAACAAAGTAACAATAAATATTCATTCATTCATTCATTCATTCAGTAGCATGTCCTTTGCAGAACCTCGCTCACATAACAACCTTCCGGAAAACCTCTCGATCATAAACAAGATGTCCCGCGTCTGATACACCCATTTGGAGATCATCCGCCACATCCTGCACCCATCTTCTCTTTGGCCTTCCTCTTCCTCTCTTTCCAGGCATATACCCCTCCATTATTGTTCTCTCCAAACTTTCATGACATTTCAAGTGACCAAAATATTTCAATTTCCTTTGTTTTATCGTCTTTAATGGCCAGCCTTCTTCAATATTCAGCTCTTGAAGTATGGATGCATTTGTTCTTTTCTTTACCCAAGATATTCTAAGAACCAGCCTATAACATTTATATTCAAAGGCATTTATGCGCTGATCAGCTTGTTTAGTAATTGTCCAGGTCTCACAGGCGTATGTTGCAATGGGAAAAAACAAAAATCTGTAAAAAATATTTGTTTTTAGTTCTTCTTCTTCTGCGTCCATCCGGAGTTTTTTTTTTTTCTTTTTCGGACGTGATTGCGTTGTGCTTGTTTACAGCAGAGCTGCGTTCTTGCGCCGTTAGGCCGACACATCCGACTTCTGCGGGCATTTGTTGACCGGGTTAACCTTCCAGGGGTTTTTAGTTCTATTTGTCCCACTCCACAATTTATTCAGTTGTTTTAGTCTTTGTAAAGTAAGTATACTAGGACAAATTATTTTATTATTTCATTTTGAGATTATTTTAATTTTATGTTTTCTTATTTTGTAAAATTATTTCACCTCTGTGGTGTAAGTTCACCCTTGTGGAATTTGTTGTAAGGTATGTGTACATTGTGTCTGTATTTAGTATCTTTCACATTTTTGCATTTGAGCAGCTCCCTGTCAGCGTAATATGGAATACTATAGCGGTGTAACTAACAGCAAGACTAACACACAGATAGACATACCATTACCGGTGTAACTAACAGCAAGACTAACACACAGATAGACATACCATTAATGGTGTAACTAACAGCAACACTAACACACAGATAGACATACCATTAATGGTGTAACTAACAGCAAGACTAACACACAGATAGACATACCATTAATGGTGTAACTAACAGCAACACTAACACACAGATAGACATACCATTACCGGTGTAACTAACAGCAAGACTAACACACAGATAGACATACCATTACCGGTGTAACTAACAGCAAGACTAACACACAGATAGACATACCATTACCGGTGTAACTAACAGCAAGACTAACACACTGATTGACATACCATTACCGGTGTAACTAACAGCAACACTAACACACAGATAGACATACCATTACCGGTGTAACTAACAGCAAGACTAACACACAGATAGACATACCATTACCGGTGTAACTAACAGCAAGACTAACACACAGATAGACATACCATTACCGGTGTAACTAACAGCAAGACTAACACACAGATAGACATACCATTACCGGTGTAACTAACAGCAAGACTAACACACATATAGACATACCATTAATGGTGTAACTAACAGCAAGACTAACACACAGATAGACATACCATTAGTGGTGTAACTAACAGCAAGACTAACAAACAGATAGACATACCATTAGTGGTGTAACTAACAACAACACTAACACACAGATAGACATACCATTAACGGTGTAACTAACAACAACACTAACACACAGATAGACATACCATTAATGGTGTAACAAACAGCAAGACTAACACACAGATAGACATACCATTACCGGTGTAACTAACAGCAACACTAACACACAGATAGACATACCATTAGTGGTGTAACTAACAGCAAGACTAACACACAGATAGACATACCATTACCGGTGTAACTAACAGCAAGACTAACACACAGATAGACATACCATTACCGGTGTAACTAACAGCAAGACTAACACACAGATAGACATACCATTACCGGTGTAACTAACAGCAAGACTAACACACAGATAGACATACCATTACCGGTGTAACTAACAGCAAGACTAACACACAGATAGACATACCATTAGTGGTGTAACTAACAGCAAGACTAACACACAGATAGACATACCATTACCTGTGTAACTAACAGCAAGACTAACACACAGATAGACATACCATTACCGGTGTAACTAACAGCAAGACTAACACACAGATAGACATACCATTACCGGTGTAACTAACAGCAAGACTAACACACAGATAGACATACCATTAACGGTGTAACTAACAGCAAGACTAACACACAGATAGACATACCATTAGTGGTGTAACTAACAGCAAGATTAACACACAGATAGACATACCATTACCTGTGTAACTAACAGCAAGACTAACACACAGATAGACATACCATTACCGGTGTAACTAACAGCAAGATTAACACACAGATAGACATACCATTACCGGTGTAATAACAGCAAGACTAACACACATATAGACATACCATTAACGGTGTAACCAACAGCAAGACTAACACACAGATAGACATACCATTACCGGTGTAACTAACAGCAAGACTAACACACAGATAGACATACCATTACCGGTGTAACTAACAGCAAGACTAACACACAGATAGACATACCATTACCGGTGTAACTAACAGCAAGACTAACACACAGATAGACATACCATTACCGGTGTAACTAACACCAAGACTAACACACAGATAGACATACCATTACCGGTGTAACTAACAGCAAGACTAACACACAGATAGACATACCATTACCGGTGTAACTAACAGCAAGACTAACACACAGATAGACATACCATTACCGGTGTAACTAACAGCAAGACTAACACACAGATAGACATACCATTACCGGTGTAACTAACAGCAAGACTAACACACAGATAGACATACCATTACCTGTGTAACTAACAGCAAGACTAACACACATATAGACATACCATTACCGGTGTAACTAACAGCAAGACTAACACACAGATAGACATACCATTACCGGTGTAACTAACAGCAAGACTAACACACAGATAGACATACCATTACCGGTGTAACTAACAGCAAGACTAACACACATATAGACATACCATTAATGGTGTAACTAACAGCAAGACTAACACACAGATAGACATACCATTAGTGGTGTAACTAACAGCAAGACTAACAAACAGATAGACATACCATTAGTGGTGTAACTAACAACAACACTAACACACAGATAGACATACCATTAACGGTGTAACTAACAACAACACTAACACACAGATAGACATACCATTAATGGTGTAACAAACAGCAAGACTAACACACAGATAGACATACCATTACCGGTGTAACTAACAGCAACACTACCACACAGATAGACATACCATTAGTGGTGTAACTAACAGCAAGACTAACACACAGATAGACATACCATTACCGGTGTAACTAACAGCAAGACTAACACACAGATAGACATACCATTACCGGTGTAACTAACAGCAAGACTAACACACAGATAGACATACCATTACCGGTGTAACTAACAGCAAGACTAACACACAGATAGACATACCATTACCGGTGTAACTAACAGCAAGACTAACACACAGATAGACATACCATTAGTGGTGTAACTAACAGCAAGACTAACACACAGATAGACATACCATTACCTGTGTAACTAACAGCAAGACTAACACACAGATAGACATACCATTACCGGTGTAACTAACAGCAAGACTAACACACAGATAGACATACCATTACCGGTGTAACTAACAGCAAGACTAACACACAGATAGACATACCATTAACGGTGTAACTAACAGCAAGACTAACACACAGATAGACATACCATTAGTGGTGTAACTAACAGCAAGATTAACACACAGATAGACATACCATTACCTGTGTAACTAACAGCAAGACTAACACACAGATAGACATACCATTACCGGTGTAACTAACAGCAAGATTAACACACAGATAGACATACCATTACCGGTGTAATAACAGCAAGACTAACACACATATAGACATACCATTAACGGTGTAACCAACAGCAAGACTAACACACAGATAGACATACCATTACCGGTGTAACTAACAGCAAGACTAACACACAGATAGACATACCATTACCGGTGTAACTAACAGCAAGACTAACACACAGATAGACATACCATTACCGGTGTAACTAACAGCAAGACTAACACACAGATAGACATACCATTACCGGTGTAACTAACAGCAAGACTAACACACAGATAGACATACCATTACCGGTGTAACTAACAGCAAGACTAACACACAGATAGACATACCATTACCGGTGTAACTAACAGCAAGACTAACACACAGATAGACATACCATTACCGGTGTAACTAACAGCAAGACTAACACACAGATAGACATACCATTACCGGTGTAACTAACAGCAAGACTAACACACAGATAGACATACCATTACCGGTGTAACTAACAGCAAGACTAACACACAGATAGACATACCATTACCGGTGTAACTAACAGCAAGACTAACACACAGATAGACATACCATTACCGGTGTAACTAACAGCAAGACTAACACACAGATAGACATACCATTACCGGTGTAACTAACAGCAAGACTAACACACAGATAGACATACCATTACCGGTGTAACTAACAGCAAGACTAACACACAGATAGACATACCATTACCGGTGTAACTAACAGCAAGACTAACACACAGATAGACATACCATTACCGGTGTAACTAACAGCAAGACTAACACACAGATAGACATACCATTACCGGTGTAACTAACAGCAAGACTAACACACAGATAGACATACCATTACCGGTGTAACTAACAGCAAGACTAACACACAGATAGACATACCATTACCGGTGTAACTAACAGCAAGACTAACACACAGATAGACATACCATTACCGGTGTAACTAACAGCAAGACTAACACACAGATAGACATACCATTACCGGTGTAACTAACAGCAAGACTAACACACAGATAGACATACCATTACCGGTGTAACTAACAGCAAGACTAACACACAGATAGACATACCATTACCGGTGTAACTAACAGCAAGACTAACACACAGATAGACATACCATTACCGGTGTAACTAACAGCAAGACTAACACACAGATAGACATACCATTACCGGTGTAACTAACAGCAAGACTAACACACAGATAGACATACCATTACCGGTGTAACTAACAGCAAGACTAACACACAGATAGACATACCATTAACGGTGTAACTAACAGCAAGACTAACACACAGATAGACATACCATTACCGGTGTAACAAACAGCAAGACTAACACACAGATAGACATACCATTACCGGTGTAACTAACAGCAAGACTAACACACAGATAGACATACCATTACCGGTGTAACTAACAGCAAGACTAACACACAGATAGACATACCATTACCGGTGTAACTAACAGCAAGACTAACACACAGATAGACATACCATTACCGGTGTAACTAACAGCAAGACTAACACACAGATAGACATACCATTAGTGAGTACTTTGGTTCGTCCGTTCTGACACTGTCTCACGTGACAAGTTGGAGTGATTGTGAATAGTTTAAAATTGTCGTAGTCTTTGTTTACTACTTGACATGCTGCAGAAGTGATCGAAAAAACGCAGTTTGGTATTTGTAACGTAATTGTTGGTTGTTTGCAGTTGCTTGTAATGAAATAGAACAAGTTTAATAATATGAATAGGTTAAGTTAATTGTTTATCCTTTACATGACGTAGCAGTTAACCCCAGCATTATTTGGTTGTTCGTAATTCCTGGGCTAGTTTACGTTCAGTAGTTTAACATTGCTTTCTAAACCCATACCATTTCATAAAAAAAAACAACGAAAGGAGGTCTGCTGCCAAATCGCCCACAACTGTGTTTAAAACGCGGGTATGCGGGGTTACGAACAACGCCCATAACCTCTGTGCCACGGAGCAAGTTATGCATAGGTACAAAACAGTAAAAAGTATAGGGCTGTGAAAGATGTCTGGACACACTCAAGCTTCCTGCCCAGGGAGCCTAGCGTCGTGGCCTCACATCGCCTAGCCTTAAGTCCCACTGGGGATATGTTTTTACACACATACTTGTACACACCAATCTGCAGGCCAAGGCTGATTTTGTACACACCAATCTGCACGCCAAGGCTGATGTTGTACACACCAATCTGCACGCCAAGGCTGATGTTGTACAGACCAATCTGCACGCCAAGGCTGATGTTGTACAGACCAATCTGCACGCCAAGGCTGATGTTGTACATACCACACCGGCCAACCTCCATTCCCGAGATATTTCGTGGTACACATCTTAGGCCAGGCCAACCAGGCAGCTCAATTCAATGTACAAAATCTGCCTCGATGTGTATTTCAACCCATGATCACCGGGGTCCATAGACACATGCCTAGCTAGAACGATACGGCGGCTCAGATACTAATATGTCTGGTGAATACTGGACAATCATTGGATACGAATATTGGACAATCAGTGGGTGTGAATACTGGACAATAAACTGGACGATCAGTGGATGTGAATACTGGACATTCAGTGGAGGTGAATACTGGACAATCAGTGGATGTGAATACTGGACAAGCAGTATTGAAATGGGGAAGAAACTCGATGTTGCGGAGAGGTGGGTATCGAGAAGTGTGTTGAGGAAATCATGGACAGAGAATACAACAGTCGTCGTGGTCGTGAGATCTGCAGGTGCTGCCAGCTCATTCATCAAAACTATCAGGAACAGACAAATACAATGTTGAGGGAATACCAAGAGAAGCGAGGAGACAAAATTAGGACATTGTATGCTGGACGGCAAATTATAATTTATGGAATGTCAACTTGGTCAAAATGCCAAATGACAGAGGGGTTTTAGGAGTCATCATAGCCGATACCTGTTCCCAAATTGGCACCTGTCGAAGAAAAGCGAGAAGAAAACTACACTAAGAAGTAAACTAAAGACAGATGAGTAATATTTGGGGGACATGGAAGAACTTGCGAGCTTTGGTGAGGAATAAGTTAGCTTTGCAATAAGAAAGGCTTTGCTCTATTCTGTAATAACTTTCAGAAGAAAACGAACATTGACCAGTGTCTTTATACACTTAAATTGAAATACAAATTCCAAATATGACACAAATTGTCTGCTATACTTACACCTTGCATCTTTTGGCTGAGGATCTGAAAATACAAAAGCAGGAACAACTGTTAGAAGAACTGTCACAATTTGGTTTCCATAGATTATATGGGTGCTTCAGGGATAGTCACGTGATCTACGCGAACTCTTGCCAGGGCTTTTAAATTCCTATATCTTTGTTAAAATAGCAGCATCTTACTTTTTTATGTTTAGACTACTGCTGCTGCTGCTGAACCACCACCACCACCCCCAGCAACAACAACAACAACAACTACTACTACTACAATACTACTACTACTACTACTACTACTACTACTACTACTACTACTACTACTGCTGCTGTTGCTGTTGTTGTTATTACTACTTCTGCTAATACTAGTTTTTTTTTTTTTTTTTTTGCGGTCAACACCAGCATCTTTCAGCTGTATGTTGATTCCTAGGCTAGATTACGCTCATCAGCACGCCACGACTTTCTGAGCGACCTGCTCCATACTCTCATAAGTCACTTTTGCGATTCGAACCACTGCTAATTCTCGTCGCGTCACGTGACGAGAGTATTCGGGGTTAGCGGAGAAAGCTGCTAACCCCTCGGCCATGGAGCCGGCTCTGCTAATACTAGTACTACTACTAATACCACCGCTGCTACTACTAATGCTACTATTACCGTCACTAGTGAGTACTACATGAACTTTATGAATACTTACCTAAAACACCATTCTCGTAGACAATAATACTATGAACTACGTTAATAATTGCCTAAAGCATCATTCTCGTAAACAATAATAACATGAACTACATGAATACTTACCTAAAACACCATTCTCGTAAACAATAATACTATGAACTACATGAATACTTACCTAAAACACCATTCTCGTAAACAATAATAACATGAACTACATGAATACTTACCTAAAACATCATTCTCGTAAACAATAATAACATGAACTACATGAATACTTACCTAAAACACCATTCTCGTAGACAATAATAACATGAACTACATGAATACTTACCTAAAACACCATTCTCGTAAACAATAATAACATGAACTACATGAATACTTACCTAAAACACCATTCTCGTAGACAATAATAACATGCACTACATGAATACTTACCTAAAACACCATTCTCGTAGACAATAATAACATGAACTACATGAATACTTACCTAAAACACCATTCTCGTAGACAATAATAACATGAACTACATGAATACTTACCTAAAACACCATTCTCGTAGACAATAATAACATGAACTACATGAATACTTACCTAAAACACCATTCTCGTAGACAATAATAACATGAACTACATGAATACTTACCTAAAACACCATTCTCGTAGACAATAATAACATGAACTACATGAATACTTACCTAAAACACCATTCTCGTAGACAACATCTCCATCAACTTCTCTGCTGTTACAGATGTAAACTGTGCCATCTTTCTCGAAGGTTTCGCCGACTCTGTGGCAATTCCCGTCCACGGAGGTGTCGCACTCTGGCGACACAACATGTGAATATTTATTCATTTAATTAGCATGCAGTTCAACTCATTTGCAAGATGGGGAAACATACTGACCAATAAAAGGATGTCAGTTGCAACGAGAAAAAGAGTGTTGAGGTGTTACATAGAACCTGTGCTTGCATTGGTTATCATACAATGGTATTGATGCCGGTCGTTCAGAAAGCAATGGCAAACTACTGAACGTAAACTTGCCAAGAAATCACCAAAAAAAAAAAACAAGTGATCGGGTTGACTGCGACGTCCTGTAAAGGATATGCAACTAACTTGGGTTTAAAAGACCGGTACTGGAACATCGCATCTGCCGACAGGATATTAGAATATGACCAGGTCAGGATTACACGTCAGTTAATTACTGGCTGGGAGTAGGCCCTGGCTGCTAATGATTCCTGCACAGGTTTTTGTAGGCCAGTGCCGTTACCAGGCAGAGCATCCACCACTGAATACTTATAATCTAATGTAACTGATTCTGTAACATCGGATGATTAATCGTCTTAAACGACTTCCAATGGCTTATATACAGTAGTTTTCCATATACAAACCCCTGTAATTTGATATATAATACAAATTGTCTGCTTCCACATTAACAACTGTTAAGTCATAATTATGACACTCCCATACTTCCGATTTCCAGCCATCCACTTAAGTTTGGTTCATACATACGTTTTGTTTGCCAATGAATCTGTTAAGAATCGACATAAGTGTACTCAGGTTATTGGCACAGATGTCCTGTACCTATCTTCAAAATTAACCAAGTATTCATTGATTGATTGATTGATTGATTGATCTAGGAACCGACATCACAGCATTAGGGGGATTCCCATAGGCAATTAACCAAGTATTCCCATGCTAATGGTTCCAGTTGCACTTTGCATCCACCTGGCTTTTCCTCTCTTCTGTAAGTATCTCCCAGACCATCTACTCACTCCATTCTGTGCCAGTCTATCCAGAAATGGTTACTCCGTCTGTTTGCTACCCTCTCCGCCAGATCCCAGAGAGCCTTCTTCGCATCACCTTTATCATAAAGTAGCCCTCCACCCGGACGGGCAGTAGCAGCCGATCTACCAGCCTACTCATTGCCCCTCACACCTGCATGCCTTGGGCACACACATCTTGATCTTCCCCCAATCTGCCTCTAGGTGATCGATGCTACTCGCTTCACACAGAACATTCTAGTCCACACTTTCCGAAGCGTATTCTGTGAGTTCGTTACAAACGTAACGTGACTGTCTGTGCTGTCCTCCAGCCATCGGGAGGCTGCCGACACAGCCACAACTTCAATTCTCATGATAGATGTAGTAGTAGTAGAAGAAGAAGAAGAAGAAGAAGAAGAAGAAGAAGAAGAAGAAGAAGAAGAAGAAGAAGAAGAAGAAGAAGAAGAAGAAGTAGAAACAACAACAGCAGCAGCAACAACAAGAAGAGGAGCAGAAGGAGGAGGAGACGCAGAAGGATAAGGAGAAGATGAAGAATAATATCGAGTAACCATTTGTATGAGTAATTTGAAGATTGATTCAAACTGACATATCACTGAGTATGCCACACCATGCTAAAATATTGACTGTCAGAAACGGCTTGTAGCAATGCTGAAACTGAAGATGTTTGTCTTATTCTGCACCTCTGGGAGCTGTGATCTTGTAGTGGCATCACGCCTGCCAGCAGAGAGCTGTGATCTTGTAGTGGCATCACGCCTGCCTGCAAAGGGCTGTGAAATAAAAAAAGGCTGGACAAAAGACCACAGCAGGAGATCCTCCTCCTGGAACGTCAAGCATTATTTGTCTACATTGTCAAAAAACATTTCGAGCCAGAATAGGCCTTACTAGGCCATTTTAGAACTCACGGCTCCAAACTTTCACCTCCACTGAATGAAATGAATGGTCATCATCATTCTTGAAGGACAAACACCATTGAATAAATGAGCCACGACCTGCGTTAATAAAACAATCGTCTGTGACAGAACGGGCTAAACATACTTACCAGCATCAAGCGAAACCACTTCTCCATTTTGACATTGGCGTTCTCTGCACCCGTTGCCAATCCGGAACTTTTCCAGTGTCTGGTAGGTTTTCCCGTTTGCTGTGCAGTTTTTCACTCTTGGGATGGCGATTTCATTGGTGTACTCAAACCCTCCTTGAACCTCGACCTTCCTGCACTGGTAAGTGGCTCCTTTATTGTCAAACATGAAGTTGAGCCGATGGCAATTGCCGTCTATTTCCTTGCCGCAAGCTGCAACATGTTTAGGTATAAAGAGTTAATCAGTAAGTTTCTTACTGCTGGTTGATAAATTCTGTGTTTGGATGTTTATTGGATTAGGTGATCACTTTCTTGTTTATTTGGTGTAAACACTGTTGTTACACCGAGAACACTTGAGAATTGTAGAACTAAAAAGACATTAGTCTGCAAGTTAGTTAGTTAGTCTTTCCTCTTGAGCCTAAGGTGGCGCATAGGGCAGAAGTCCTGTCTCTCCATGCTTGGCGGTTCGCTGCTACCTGTTGTAGATCTTGGATATTTACTTGGCCGTTGAATGAGCCTTCTCTAATGATGGTTCTACGCAGGGTCTCTCTTGGTCTTCCCCGTTTTCTTTTCCCTACTGGTGACCATATGAGGGCTTGGTAGGGGAGTCTTGACTTGTCCATTCTGAGTACATGGCCGATGTAGTTCCAACGGCGTCTTCTTATAAAATTAGATACAATATCTTGCCTAGTCTCTTCTTATTTGCGTATTGGTTCTGAAATCTGTCCAGTGGAGGTTTAGAATTCTTCTAAGACATTTGTTCTCAAAATTGTCTAATTTTTTTTATCTAAAGCTACCGTTGATTTCCAACTTTCACATCCATACGTTAACAAGTCTGCAAGACACAGGACAAAATAAATAGAGGACGACATAAATACACACTTTCAAGTGTGGGCCAACTTTATGAGAAACCAGTCATAGCTAAGAAGGAGGCTGCGGAGACAATCATTCATCAGCAACTTTATGAGAAGCCAGTCATAGCTAAGAAGGAGGCTGCGGAGACAATCATTCATCAGCAACTTTATGAGAAGCCAGTCATAGCTAAGAAGGAGGCTGCGGAGACAATCATTCATCAGCAACTTTATGAGAAGCCAGTCATAGCTAAGAAGGAGGCTGCGGATACAATCATTCGTCAGAACAAGGTCAGCATGGCCGAAAAGTTAAGAGCTCGTGCTCTTAAACTTCCGGTGTGCTGATGCTGAGGTAGCAGGTTCAACCCCTACACCCGTCAGTTGGACTAAAATGTTGACTTCTCGTCTTTGACTTGGAGACGTAAATTACAAGTACTTCAGAAGTCGGGAGTGGGGGTTTTCTGTTGGCGAAGGACATTGATAACAGAGAAAGCTAATTCACACGCAAAATTCGGTCTAGTGCTACTGAAGTAGCATGTATGCATTACTCTTGAGGTCAAAGAGATCGAGTAAAAAAATAGAATGAAATAACAGAAATGTGGCAGAGTGGCAGGAAATATAACAAGATGCAGGGAGGGAAAAGGACTCCATGGAAGTCGTGAGGTATAGACAGACAGAGAAAAAATGCGCGAAGGCAGAGAGATGGGTGTCTACTGTCACAGCTGAGATCTTGAGGGACATAAGTATTTTCTAATGAAAAAGAGTGACATTAAGAGGGTGGGATTGGGGGTTCTAGAAAGGGGGAGGGGGAAGGGGAGATGAGTTGTCGATGTGGGAGTAAGACAAAGTGGGAAGAGGCAAAGGAAGGAAACATATTTTATGTTAATTGTTTGCGCTCTCTAGCTTTGAACTCAAGCATAGTCCATTCCCGTGCTACTACTTGTAGTGTGGAATGGCTTTTCTTATTACCAGTGTCCCTCGCTATCAGGCGAACCCACTCCGACTTCAGAGGTACGTGTAATTTACCCCCTCATGTCAAAGGACGAGAAGTCAGAATTTTAGTATAGCTGACCGGGGTAGGGGTTGGACCCTCCTACGCTGTCTTCTTCTATATCTTTTTCCGCAAATATTTCCGGTTGTCACATCATGAACCAATGCCTGTCTTCTTATAATGTGGCCAAAAAATGATAACTGCTTAATTCTGATGTTTGTGATAAGTTGTCTTTGCGAGACGGAGGTATAGACAGGGAGGTATAGACAGGGAGGTATAGACAGGGAGGTATAGACAGGGAGGTATAGACAGGGAGGTATAGACAGGGAGGTATAGACAGGGAGGTATAGACAGGGAGGAATAGACAGGGAGGAATTGACAGGGAGGTATAGACAACGAGGTATAGACAGGGAGGTATAGACAGGGAGGTATAGACAGGGAGGTATAGACAGGGAGTTCGTACTGGATGTGTCTACATGAGCTACATGAGGTTTTCTAATAGTGCAAGGGGTCATAGTTCAACCGAGATCGTTGAATGATATTGTAATAGTGAGGAGTATAACATGAAACCCACATTCACACACACAAACACAGAGAGAAAGAGAGAAATAGAGAGAGAGAGAGAGAGAGAGAGAGAGAGAGAGAGAGAGAGAGAGAGAGAGAGAGAGAGAGAGAGAGAGATAAATTAAATCAAATCAAATCAACTTTATTAGGGTCACAAATTGGGCGCGCAGGCCCGTCTTACATTCGGCCCTTCCAATCACTCGTCTTTCGTTCATCAAGAGCATTATACATTTACATAGGAAGAAAAATAAACATTGTGAAATGAATGTTGTAAACATAAACAAGGCTAATTACCATGTTATGAAGCCCATCTCCCACCTATCCATACATCACCCCACCCACACAACACCCCCACCTACCCACACATACGCGCACCAAGGGACACATACACACCCCCACCTACCCACATACACGCGCACAAAGGGACACATACATACCCCACCAACCGACCCATCCCCCTCCCGCACATCCCCCACCCACACACACTGCCCTCACCTGATCCCCCAACCAAAACACACTCGCCACCCACAAACATTCCCACACCAACCCACACATCCCACGCCCATCCACATCCTACCCCACACATCCTCTCCCCACCCATCCCCCCAGATAGAGAGAGAGAGGAGAGAGAGAGAGAGAGAGAGAGAGAGAGAGAGAGAGAGAGAGTTCAGAGTGAAAGAACAAAATCAAGTTGCATAAAGAGTCTAATTAAATTGCGACACTTATAAGTCTTTGAGAAGGTGAGGAGAGGGAGGAAAAGGGGGAGGGGTCTCTAGGTACACAGCTTCTCTTTGACTTTACACTATAAAATAGAGACATGATGATAGTTGTTATATAGATTATCGTCAGATCCTATACACAAACACGGTACTCCTTGGTATCTTACCATAGAGATAGCAAGGATGAGGAGTGTACTGTGTGTATCACTAGAAGTGTCTGTAATGTAGCTGCTATACCACAGATTCTATCTATTCTGCTGAGGAAGAATAATTACCTTCGTAATATGTGACCACTTTCCCGAACTGGCACTGGAGTCTGGCACAGCCATTGCTGTGGTCGAAGATGTCCAAGTTGTCGTAGCTCTTGCCGTTGGACGTGCATCCTGAAAGAAGACATTCAATATGCAGAAACATGGTTGACTACTTAGGGTAGAAACAAACACATGGGTTAGTCCACACGTAACGTCTGTGTCTTACTGCGGCACATGAGGCAAACAAAGTGGGGGTAACATTGTAACCTACCATACAGGCAGTAGACCAGGTCTTAGAGATGGCTGAGATACCGTATGGCTGTAGGCGCCACTACCTGCTTTCTGATAGCGCCGAATGTTGAGCGGCGATCACCAAACCCGACACCCCTCACTGTGCCAGCGGCTTCAGACCGAGAAGCATACTTGGAAAGGTACAATACTTATCCTGGTGTGAGGAAATGCAACCTAAAGAATAAGTATCATGACAGTGCAGACCAGGCCCTAAGCCTTGGTTGGCAACTGGTCTAGGATCGAAGCTTCAACAGGCGGACAGAGCGTTACTTCGCTGATTCGCCAGCTTTTGCAGCTTGTCTTGTTCCAGACATGTTGGTGTTACCTTTCCTCTGGAGTAAACTAGACAGGCCGAGAGAGGGATCATGCTGCATGGGCAACACATGGTCTCTACAATTCAGCCCAGACTTTGTGCTATGGAGAGGTATAACTCCGTCCCTGGTCCCCGCCATGGGTTGTGGTTATTATATATTTTTGCAGCACATTTTAACAAACTATCATCTGTCAAGACGGCCAGATGCCAGTTCAATGCGTGTCGTAGGTGGCGATTAAAGAGGGTGGACATGAGACTGACTACTTCACCCTTTAGAAACTTCTACCGCAAAATTCAATCAAAGATAATCAAGGTGATACAGGGACTGTCATGAGTCGAGTGAGGCATTCTGCCACATTGGGAGATAGAAGGCAGCAGCAGAAGAAACAGAAGTAATCACGTACACATGTATCTATCCCAGAGCAACACCCGCCGATAGAATAAGTGATTAAAAACTCTACCACGGAGCAAGCACAAATACAGGCTTCTGATCGTCAGAAGTAGTTCCTCTTCCCGGAGTGTTTCAGCCCTTTACTTTCCTGACATTCCATACTCCGGATGTCTTTCTGCTGCACTGAGTTGGTACCCTATTTCGAGACGTTTGAGTCGTTTCCCATATATGCGTATTGTGCTTGCTTCCAAGCCAGCCTTCCCTCGAGGAGGACAGCATTGTGCACCCGGTGCTTCGTGCCCTCATACATATTCTAGCACCTTCGGCCATGAGAAACCAGCTTCTTCCACGCCTATCGTCCCCTCCACATCGGCGGTTCGCTATGCACCAGTACAAGTCTTTCCCGCCATGTTGTCGTTTTCATACACCGTTCATGGCTCACGGAGCGTACTCTCGTTCATAGCTCACGGAGCGTACTCTCGTTCATAGCTCACGGAGCGTACTCCCATTCATGGCTCACGTAGCGTACTCTCGTTCATAGCTCACGGAGCGTACTCCCGTTCATGGCTCACGGAGCGTACTCCCATTCATGGCTCACGTAGCGTACTCTCGTTCATAGCTCACGGAGCGTACTCCCGTTCATGGCTCACGGAGCGTACTCCCATTCATGGCTCACGTAGCGTACTCTCGTTCATAGCTCACGGAGCGTACTCCCATTCATGGCTCACGTAGCGTACTCCCATTCATGGCTCACTTAGCGTACTCTCGTTCATAGCTCACGGAGCGTACTCCCGTTCATGGCTCACAGAGCGTACTCCTGCACGTCTCCGGGAAGCCACCCCCTCCTCTGGGCTACATAGATGTGTGTTTGAGCTCCCCAACCCGCCGGAACGCGGTCCTCGCAAGACGTAATACACCACCATTAGCTGGAGGTTGGACTTGGACCGACATTTCCTTGATTTCGATGACTGCTACAGAGCGGTGTTTCGATTACGTCGCACAGTCCCAGTCTCAAGTGCGCCGTTTCTAAGAAGTCTGTGTAAGACACGTAGGCGACGTAAGACACGGAGCATTTGCAGTGTCCTAACAACGTTTGATACCAATACTTTTTCTGTTTACGTTTCAGTTGTTAATTAAATGTTCTAATTTCATGTATTTCTTCTCACCGTTTTCTATTGTTCCTGATGAAGAGTATATGTATTTGAGCATTATGTGTCAGGTCTTAGTCAGATATGACTGAGTTACCGTATGACAGTAGACGGTACTACCTGCTTTCTGTTAGCGCCGAATGTTGGCCGACAGTTACTAAACCTGACACCCCACATTGTGCCAACGGCTTCGGGCGGAGGAGCGCAATTTGAAGGCTGCAAGCCTTATCCTGGTGCGAGGAAATGCAACCTAAAGACAAAATGTCATGGCAGGGCAGACCAGGCCCTAAGCCTTGGTTGGCGACTGGTCTAGGATCGAAGCTCCGACAGGCGGACAGTTAGAGTATTGCTTTACTGATCCGGCAGCTTCTGTAGCTTGTCTTGTTCCAGATGTAGAGGTGTTACTTTTCCTCTGGAGTGAACTAGGCAGGCCGAGAGAGGAATCATGCTGCATGGGCAACACATATCTCTATAATCTAACCCGGGCTTTGTGCTATAGAGATGCATTTACAGCGCGAATTGGCCTTATCAGTCACATTCGCCACCGCCATAGGTTGTAGTTATTATGCCTTTTTGAAGCACAATTAACAAACTATCGCCTGTAAATGTGTATTGTTATACCTTGCTGCAGCTGTTTCTTCTCTGATCTATTCTAATTGGGCAGTATGTTTTCCATCTTGCAGCATGCTACCTTTGCCATACACAACGATTCTGTTTCAATGTTGGATTGAATTTAAACACATAACGTGTGGGAGTAGACATCCACGTTCACCTACCTTGTTGTGCAACTGCACCTAGAGATGAGAAGAAAAAGATGTCAATTATACCACCTGGGACAGAACAATGGCGTGCCAATAGTAAACAGGTGTTTTTGCATTGTTAACCATTCAGCCAACATCATACACGACATTAGGAACGCAATGTATACTGTTGGCGTACTTTGACTGTAGATTGTCTCTTTCTGATCCTTTTTCTCTCCTTTATCTGTCAATCATTCGTTCCTCCCAATGTCTTTCCATCTGCTAGTTCGTCTACCTTTCCGTCTGTCTATATACATGTCCGTCAAACTAGTTCCCTGGCCTGTCATAATGTCTGTCGTTCTAACCTCATTCTCTGTCTGTCTGTCTGTCTGTCTGTCTGCCTGTCTGTCTGTCTGTCTGTCTGTCTGTCTGTCTGTCTGTCTGTGTCTGTCTGTCTCCTCTCTCATTTCCCTTCCCCTCACTCTCCACTTCTAACTCCACCCCCACACACATATTACATATATAATATATAGCATGCTGGTAATTTCTATAAACGACTTACAACAAATGGAGAAGGAAATGACAGACAGAATAATATTGGGATGACATAGAGGAAGCTGCAGGAGAAGTCACAAGATGGGACCTATTGACGTGGCTTGGTTGAGAGTTTACACCGCATTGGGGGGGGGGAAGGGCAGAAGAGGAAGAGGACCTCAACCATATTACATCCATACGTACAACATGTAACGACCAGAAAGCTGTCACAGCCAAGGATCAAGTCTATACAACCAGATACTGATCTAGCCAGGTGAATACTTACCCCGGACGGCTGCTGCTAGCTGGCACAGTCAAGGGTCAAGTCTACATTGGCACCTTGCCGTCTTGACAGACGATAGTTTGTGCTTTAAAAAGGCATAATAACTTTTAACTATGGCGGTAGCGAGTGTGACTGATAAGGCCAATTTGCGCTGTAAATGTCCGTTCACAGTGGGTGCATGTGAACACGTGGTCATTTCCACCATCATGCACCATCTTACGTCTCAAACGCTTGGTGTGTGACTTTTCTGCAATAATTTTCTCCTTTGACTTTATTCCATTTCTGATATTTGCCCTCCATGCAACACGTTCAGCGGCGACTTGCTCCCAATGTGCATTATCAATGCCTGTATCAATCATGTCCCGCTTACACACATCTTTGTATCGTAGTAGAGGCCGACCCTGAGATCTCTTACCCATCTGTAATTCACCAAAAAAGATATCCTTTGGTATTCTACCATCATCCATCCGCCTAAGATGTCCTATCCATCTAAGTCTACGAAGACTGAGCATGGAATAAACTGTCACACAACCTGATCTTTCCAATACTTCAGTATTTGTGATTTTGTCTTGCCACTTAATACCAAGAATTCTTCGCAGACACCGCATATGAAAGCTGTTTAAATTGTTCTCTTGGTGTGAGTAAGTTGTCCAGGTTTCACTGCCATAGAGAAGAGTACTAAGGACACAGGCTTGATAGACAAGGACTTTTGTTTTGGCAGTAAGCTTCCTGTTCTCCCAGACTCTTTTTCTTAACCTGTTCATTGTTGTTGCTGCCTTACCAATCCGGATGTTGATTTCCTGATCTAGGGATAATTTGCTATTTACCACCGATCCTAGATATGTAAAATGGTCTACTATCTCTAGTTCGGCGTCGTCAATAAAGATTGATGGTACCCCATGTGCACCTTGTGACATAATCTGTGTCTTCTTTTTGCTAATTGTTAAACCAAATTCAGAACAAGCATTGGAGAATGCAGATAGTAGACATTGCAATTCTTCCTCAGAGTGGGTCGTAACTGCAGCATCATCTGCAAAAAGCAACTCTCTGATCAGTACCCTCCTAATTTTGGTCTTAGCCTTCAATCTCTGAGCATTGTAGAGACCGCCATCTGAGCGTGAGTGAATGTATATACCACCATCCTGATCACGAAATGCATATTTCAGTAGAAGTGAAAAGTATATTCCAAAGAGGGTGGGAGCTAGTACACAACCTTGCTTAACTCCACTCTTGATTTCAAATTCTTCAGAAGTTGCACCATCAAACTTGATTATACCCTTCATGCCTGTGTGGAACGATTCCACAATGGACAGAAGAGTTGGTGGGCAGCCAATCTTCTTTAGTGCCTTGAACAGACCCTCACGACTGACCAAATCAAATGCCTTTGTGAGGTCGATGAAGGCAATAAACAGTGGTTGATTCTGTTCACGGCATTTTTCTTGCATTTGTCGCAATGAGAATATCATATCAGTGGTAGACCGGTTCTGTCGAAAGCCACACTGTGATTCGGGGTAGACTTGATCTCCTAGGACTTGAAGTCTGCGCAGAACAATTCTGGCAAATACTTTTCCAACAATACACAGAAGTGAGATACCCCTATAGTTGTTGCAGTCGCTCCGATCGCCCTTGTTCTTGTACAGTGTTATGATGCTTGAATCTTTTAAATCCTGTGGGACTTGTCCTTCACGCCAGCATAGCTCTATTAGCTGGTGGATCTGTATAGTGAGTGTGTCTTGCCCACTCCTGATAACCTCTATTGGAATCCCATCCTTACCTGGAGCCTTGCCAGATGCAAGTTCATTTATAGCACACTTAACTTCTGTTATGGTGGGAAGTGTGTCCAGGTGGTCAAGAGTTGGTAGAGCCTCTATGGCGTTGAGGGCATTATCCGCTAGTTTGGTCTCACTTGAGTAAAGCTCCAAATAGTGCTCTACCCATCTGTCCATCTGCTGTTTCTTATCAGTGATGACTTCTCCAGTCAAGGTTTTCAATGGTGCACTTCTTTTGATCACTGGACCACAGGCTTTCTTTATTCCTTCATACATGCTTCTTATGTCTCCCTTATCACTTGCGATTTGAATGGACTCACATAACTTGATCCAATAATCATTTGCACACTGCCTGGCAGCCTTTTGCACATCCTTCCTAGCTTGCCTTAGCTCACTCAGAGTGTTACGCGTTGGTCTTTCCTTGTTTCTTAAGAGAGCTTTCTTCTTCTTATCAATCAAGGGCTGCAGAGTCTCGCTGTTGGCCGCAAACCAGTCCTGCCTCTTATGATCCACAGTGCCGTAAACCTTTACGGCAGTTTTACAAAGAGTTTCCTTAAGTTTATTCCATTTATCATTTACTGTACAATTTTCTGGTGTATCAGTGAAAGCGTCTTCAAGTTGCTGTTGAAACTGAAAGCACTTTTCAGGATCATGAGTTTTAATAATATTAATCCTGGGGCTAGATTTGTGTTTAGCTGTGTAGATTCTCTTTGGTCTCAGTCTAACCCTTGCAACAACCAAAGAATGATCCGTATCACAGTCAGCACTGTGGTAACTGCGAGTCAATGATATATGGTTCAGATGTTGTCTCCGTGTGATGATGAAGTCCAGCTGGTGCCAATGGCCAGATCTTGGATGTTTCCATGTGACCTTATGCATCTCTTTTGTTTTAAAAAAAGAGTTTGTAATACATAGGTCATTACTGGTGCAATGCTCCAGCAGCCTTTGCCCATTTTCATTCATGCGACCGATGTTGTATTTTCCAAGGCACACTGGCCATGAACTCGAGTCCTTGCCCACACGAGCATTGAAATCACCGAGCATATAAATGTAGTCGGATTTTGGAACTGCCTTGATCACAGAGTCTAACCCCTAATAGAACAAATCCTTCACATCATCAGAGGAATCGAGTGTCGGTGCATATGCAGTAACAATGGTGGCAAACCCACAAGAGGTTGCCAAGCGCAGGGATAATAGTCTTTCATTTCCTCCTGCTGGAATTTCAATCATTCCCAGTAGCGAATTGTTCACTGCAAAGCCCACACCGTGTTGCCTTTTTTCTGCCTGCCCTTTACCCTTCCAGAAAAAGGTGTAGTTGTTTTCCCTGAGTGACCCTTCCTCAGCGAGGCGAGTCTCCTGCAGGCCAGCAATATCAATGTTAAGACGATTGAGTTCGGCATCAATCACAGCCGTTTTTCTCACATCGTCAATATTGGTCAAGTCAGTGGAAAATCCTGGACACATGGTTCTCACGTTCCAGGTTGCAAGCCGTAGCTTGAGGTTTCTATTTATAAAGGGTCAAGTCTATACAACCAGATACTGATCTAGCCAGGTGAATACTTACCCTGGACGGCTGCTGCTAGCTGGCACAGTCAAGGGTCAAGTCTATACAACCAGATACTGATCTAGCCAGGTGAATACTTACCCTGGACAGCTGCTGCTAGCTGGCACAGTCAAGGGTCAAGTCTATACAACCAGATACTGATCTAGCCAGGTGAATACTTACCCTGGACGGCTGCTGCTAGCTGGCACAGTCAAGGGTCAAGTCTATACAACCAGATACTGATCTAGCCAGGTGAATACTTACCCTGGACAGCTGCTGCTAGCTGGCACAGTCAAGGGTCAAGTTTATACAACCAGATACTGATCTAGCCAGGTGAATACTTACCCCGGACGGCTGCTGCTAGCTGGCACAGTCAAGGGTCAAGTCTATACAACCAGATACTGATCTAGCCAGGTGAATACTTACCCTGGACAGCTGCTGCTAGCTGGCACAGTCAAGGGTCAAGTCTATACAACCAGATACTGATCTAGCCAGGTGAATACTTACCCTGGACGGCTGCTGCTAGCTGGCACAGTCAAGGGTCAAGTCTATACAACCAGATACTGATCTAGCCAGGTGAATACTTACCCTGGACAGCTGCTGCTAGCAACACGGCAAACAGAAACATGATGTTCATTGTCATCATCTGCCAGCCTATCAAATACGCAACTGCGGAGAAGAATGGCATGCATGAATTTAGTCTTGTATACACGTACACACACAAACACACATTCTTCCTATTGAAATTAATCCACGACAATTTGCGACCAGGTGATGTAATCATGTACACGGATGGTTCGGTGGCAAGAGGTAACAGAAGTGCCTGGTGATTGTAGTGAAGGTTGATGGACGGTGTTTGGTGAAGGAGAGTCTGGCATATGATACCACAACATCTAGACTGAGAATGGAGGTGGGGGAGGTCACAGCGGTGTTACGCTGGCCGGAGGACAAAAGGCACATGCATGTCGTAATTGTAACGGGCTCACATAGTGTGATGAGAAAGTTGAAACCAGGCATGTTTCTAGCAGGTAGGCGGGCTTCATTTAAACAAAATCAAAAATTGAGAGCATATATTGATATGAGATATTTTCTCTGGCTGTTGAAGATGAGAACAGAGTATGTATGGGAATGCCCCGAAGGCTGTTGTGCCAGTTCTTGACTCAACTCAATGTTGAAGCTGCCTGTTCTTGTAAATCAAATTCTAGCTTACTCTCAATTCTCTTGGTGATGACTCGCAGAAGATTCTGCTGGCATATCTTGTTAGTGCTTACAATAAACCCAGACATTCAGAATGTACTGTACTGAATGTTAACCCGTATAATCTAACATATTCAACGGATTAAATCCTTTTGACTAAACAATAAAAATGATGTAGTTACTTAAATAAAAACCTGAAATCCGATTTGTAAATGAGATTAATTTCTCATTTTCTGAACTTAAGTAGATTATATTTGTGGGGAATATATCTCATTATTTCACAAAGCCTGTGTGAGATTATGCTGCTGATTTCGTGATCCGATTTCAGAACACAGTTTGAGATTGAGAGGTTAAATAGCATAAAGAGACCATATTGCATAATAACGGCGAAAATAATAGTACACATTTGGTAACATACATCTTTTGTGTGATAACATAATGAGTAAATCACATACATATTACTTTTAACATTACATACATATTACTTAGAACATCACATACATATTACTTAAAATATCACATACATATTACTTACAACATCACATACATATTACTTACAACATCACATACATATTACTTACAACATCACATACATATAACTTAGATTATCAAATAAATATTACTTAGAACATCACACACATATTACTTAGATTATCACATCATATTACTTAGAACATCACATACATATTACTTAAAATATCACATATATATTACTAACAACATCACATACATATTACTTACAACATCACATACATATTACCTTTAACATCACATACATATTACTTAGAATAGCACATACATATTACTTAGAACATCACAAACATATTACTTAGAACATCACATACACATTACTTAGAACATAACATACATATTACTTACATCATCACATACATATTACTAACAACATCACATACATATCACTTACAACATCACATACATATTACTTACAACATCACATACATATTACTTACAACGTCACATACATATTACTTACAACATCACATACATATTACTTTTAACATCACATACATATTACTTAGAACAACACATACACATTACTTACAACATCACATACATATTACTTAGAACATCACATACACATTACTTAGAACATCACATACATATTGCTTACAACATCACATACATATTACTCACAACATCACATACATATTACTTAGATTATCACATACATATTACTTAGAACATCACATACATGTTACTTAAAATATCACATACATATTACTAACAACATCACATACATATTACTTACAACATCACATACATATTACTTTTAACATCACATACATATTACTTAGAACTTCACATACACATTACTTAGAACATCACATACACATTATTTAGAACATCACATACATATTACTTGCAACATCACATACATATTACTTACAACATCACATACACATTACTTAGAACATCACATACACATTACTTACAACATCACATACATATTACTTACAACATCACATACATATTAATTAGAATATCACATACATATTACTTAGAACATCACATACATATTACTTACAACATCACATACACATTACTTACAACATCACATACATATTACTTACAACATCACATACACATTACTTAGAACATCACATACACATTACTTACAACATCACATACATATTACTTACAACATCACATACATATTACTTAGATTATCACATACATATTACTTAGAACATCACATACATATTACTTAGATTATCACATACACATTACTTAGAACATCACATACATATTACTTACAACATCACATACATATTACTTAGAACAAAACATACATATTACTTACAACATCACATACATATTACTTACAACATCACATACATATTACTTACAACATCACATACATATTACTTACAACATCACATACATATTGCTTACAACATCACATACACATTACTTACAACATCACATACACATTACTTACAACATCACATACACATTACTTAGAACACCACATACATATTACTTAGAACATCACATACACATTACTTACAACATCACATACATATTACTTACAACATCACATACACATTACTTACAACATCACATACACATTACTTACAACATCACATACACATTACTTACAACATCACATACACATTACTTACAACATCACATAGACATTACTTAGAACATCACATACATATTACTTAGAACATCACATACACATTACTTACAACATCACATACATATTACTTATAACATCACATACACATTACTTACAACATCACATACACATTACTTGCAACATCACATATATATTGCTTACAACATCACATACATATTACTTACAACATCACATACATATTACTTACAACATCACATACATATTACTTAGATTATCACATACATATTACTTAGATTATCACATACATATTACTTAGAACATCACGTACATATTACTTACAACATCACATACATATTACTTAGATTATCACATACATATTACTTACAACATCACATACACATTACTTACAACATCACATACACATTACTTACAACATCACATACACATTACTTACAACATCACATAAACATTACTTACAACATCACATACATATTACTTAGAACATCACATACACATTACTTACAACATCACATACATATTACTTACAACATCACATACACATTACTTACAACATCACATACACATTACTTGCAACATCACATACATATTGCTTACAACATCACATACATATTACTTACAACATCACATACATATTACTTACAACATCACATACATATTACTTAGATTATCACATACATATTACTTAGATTATCAAATACATATTACTTAGAACATCACATACATATTACTTACAACATCACATACATATTACTTAGATTATCACATACATATTACTTACAACATCACATACATACTACTTACAACATCACACACATATTACTTACAAAATCACATACACATTACTTACAACATCACATTCACATTACTTACAACATCACATATATATTACTTACAACATCACATACATATTACTTAGAACATCACATACATATTAATTACAGCATCACATACATATTACTTACAACATCACATACACATTACTTACAACATCACATACACATTACTTACAACATCACATACATATTACTTACAACATCACATACATATTACTTACAACATCACATACATATTACTTACACCATCACATACATATTATTTAGATTATCACATACATATTACTTAGATTATCACATACATATTACCTGGAACATCAGGTACATATTACTTAGAACATCACATACATATTACTTAGATTATCACATACATATTACTTACAACATCACATACATATTACTTACAACATCACATACATATTACTTACAACATCACATACATATTACTTACAACATCACATACACATTACTTGCAATATCACATACATATTACTTACAACATCACATACATATTACTTAGAACATCACATACATATTACTTACAGCATCACATACATATTACTTACAACATCACATACACATTACTTACAACATCACATACATATTACTTACAACATCACACACACACATTACTTACAACATCACATACACATTACTTACAACATCACATACATAATACTTAGAACATCACATGCATATTACTTAGAACATCACATACATATTACTTAGAACATCACGTATATATTACTTAGAATACCACATACATATTACTTAGAACATCACATACATAATACTTAGAACATCACATGCATATTACGTACAACATCACATACATGTTACTTACAAAATCACATACATATTACTTACAATATCACATACATATTACTTACAGCATCACATACATATTACCTAGAACATCACATAATATTACTTAGAACATCACATAATATTACTTAGAACATCACATACCTATTACTTAGAACATCACATACATATTACTTAGAACATCACATACATAACACTTAGAAATTTCTTATTTATATTACAAAGTACAATAATGGAAGTTAGGGCTCATAGAACGAACGAACTAACGAACACACGTTACTTTCAAGGGGTTAAGAATTGGGCTCTCAGGCCAGTGTAACATTCTGCGCTTGTATCACTCTCTTCCATACATTATGTCATTCATTCACTTATAAAGCTAACCGAGAACAACAATATCAACAAGAATAATACAATTATAAAGGCAAGGGACATGTAAAAACCACTACTACATGATTCACTAATATTAAAATGAGAAAGATGAAGACAGACATGCTTCGGACAGAGTGGCAGGCTTCCATTCAACAATAAAACATAGAGAACATCTGTTGGATGTTTTTACCCAGGACATGCTGGTGTGCTGGGAAACGAACAGGCGGACAGATTGGCTGTGTCTGCACTGCTTGGTGGGGTGTTGGTGCATGATCAGACAGACGTGGTCGAGGCCGTATATAGTGCAGGAGGATTGGTAGATCATCCCGGCCTGGAGAGAATGGTGCTGCAGGGAGTAACAAAGGGTCTGGCCGACAGTCAAGATTCCGAGGAAAGATCAGTGGACACATAATCAGACTGCTACTGGTACCATTAGTATTGGGACTCTACGCTGGCTGTTGCAGATGAGAACGATGCAATATGGAAATTGTCCGATTGCTGTGATGTAGGTTCTTGACTAAGCTCAACTCAATTGGGCTCGACTCAGTGTTTAGCGGTTTCGTTATCAAAATATTCCAACTCGATGCACAGAGAGAAGGTCCAGAGAGAAGGTCCGGAGAGAAGGTCCGGAGAGAAAGTCCAAACATAAAATCTAGAGTGTCAGCCCAGTGAGATGGTAGTGAGAGAGAAGGTCCAGAGAGGAGAAGGTCTGGAGTGAAATTCCAGACAGAAAGTCCAAAGAGAAGGTCCAGGGAGAAGGTCGAGAGAGAGATGGTCCAGTGAGAAGGTCCGGAAAGAAGGTCCAGAGAGAAGGTCCGGAGAGAAAGTCCAGAGAGCAGATCTAGAGAGATGGCCCAGTGAGAAGGTAGAGAGAGAGAGAGAGAGAGAGAGAGAGAGAGAGAGAGAGAGAGAGAGAGAGAGAGAGAGAGAGAGAGAGAGAGAGAGAGAGAGGTCCAGAGAGAAGGTCTGGAGTGAAATTCCAGACATAAAGTCCAAAGAGAAAATCCAAAGAGAAGGTCGAGAGAGAAGGTCCAGTGAGTAGGTCCGGAAAGATGGTCCAGGGAGAAGATCCAGATAAAAGGTCTAGCCGATTTTCTGGCTGCTAGCACACGAAAAGGACGTCTGTGATGTGTTGGGCGTGTGGTGATAGACACATTCTGGCAGGAATGGCGCCTGTAACTGAGGAGATGGACAGGGAACGGCCAGTACTAGCCAAATATGACAGGTTGGTACCACGGGTGGAGATGCTACCTCATCAACTCATCCAGGTAAGTATATGACCCTTTTACCTGCCTACAGCTACAGTGGGTATAGGGTGGTGGATGCATAGTTTCATTGACCAATCGGCACTCGGTGGCTGCTGTGAGTATGCCACGTAAAGATGGCTTCGCGATATTATTGTTAGTCATCGTCATCAGCATTATCATGTGCCCTGCAGATAAGCGTGAGTGGTCGTGTTTCGCCATCTCATTCAGTAACCACAGCCTTGGATCCGGTGTATGTTCAAGTCTCCATTATGTCATGTGGCCTTGGCACATCACTAGCCAAGGCTAAACCTGTCTGCTTTCCCTGTATTCTTTTCCTATCAAGTTTATCAGCTGTCACAACGTTGTCTGTTTTATTTGTTCCCATAAAATGCTGAAAGTTTTATTTTTTAAAAAATCTTAAAATGTTTTTTTTTAAAAGACTATTTCTAATGTCTCTAATTAATTTACATTTTTCATTTATTTCTTGCATTTGTTTTTTTTCCCTGTCCGTCCCTGTTATGTTTTTGCATTTTCCGCACAAACCACATTTCAACAGCCATTTGACGGTTCTCAGCTTGTCTGCTCATTGTTCATGTTTCACGTGTATATTTCAGTATGGGTTCTATGTAACATTTCAGCACATTTGTTTTTCTTACTACATGTGACATCTTGCTATTTTGGTATTTGTGTTTTCCATCTGGCAAAAAGCTACAGTTCCCACAGCGATTCTTATTCTAGTCTTCACAAGACTTCTTGCATCAAATTTTGTTGAATTACATAACAATAACAAAGACAAAGTATGAACAAGACGATGACACACAGATAAAGCAACATGATTGTGGTACTCACGCAGTGAAGATGTACTGGTCGGGCGTTCAGCTGTAAGGCAAGACCTCAAATGCTAGGCCGCCGAACGTGGAAACGCATGAAATAGGCAATGCTCAGTCGGCGTATGATTGGACCATTTCAAAAGTCGATAATATGTTATTTATATTTTATCATTATATTTACATACATTTAATTAACATAATCACGCGGAACGGTGCTTGGGTCCACCTGGCGTCAAATCTACTTATTCAATGATATGGTTTTGTCAACGGGAGATTACTACAAATGTCAGTTTCATTATCCATGCGCCTGGGCGTCGAACAGAGTCAATGATGTGTTGAAGGAGGCAATAGACACGGGACGCCGCGCAATTAAACGGTTTTTAAGGCAAGAGATTCGATTTAATTTTATCCGGTATGGTTCGGTCTCGTTCCCCAGGGCGGACTGGTGAAAGCGTCGCACAGAGCTGGAACGCCGTAGCTACAGCGACAACCCCCAGGAGTTTCCGAGAAAACTGCACTCGTGAACCGAACGACACAAGGCAGGCGGCGTAACCATTTGGCCACGGAGGGCCCGGGGCAAGCAATTAAAACTTTATTTTTCGTTTGTTAGCTGTGAACTCTAGCACAGTCAATAAAGTCTACTACTTTTAGTTCACTGGACTCATTTTTGCGTGTGGATTAGCGTTCCCTATTACCAGTGTCCCTCGCCATTAGGTGAACTCACTCTGACCTCAGAGGTACTTGTAATTTTCATCCCCAGGTAAAGGACGAGAAGTCAACATTTTAGTGCAACTGACACACAGCTGATATCTCATATTTGTGAGCACTGCAAATGTCTCATCCACTGACGGAGTCTCATCATCATCATCATCATCATCATCATCATCATCATCATCATCATCATCATCATCATCATCATCATCATCATCATCATCATCATCATCGCATCATCATCATCATCATCATCATCATCATCATCATCATCATCATCATCATCATCATCATCATCATCATCATCATCATCATCATCATCATGCTGCAGGATCATCAAGAAGCGGAAACATACTTCCTCCCACCCCGCTCTCCTGCCTCAAACAATTTCAGTGTCTGCAACGTCCTGTGTCCATCTCCGTGCTACTCGAGCCTTGCTCTTCGTTCAGCAGCCATGTGCAGTAATGTCCAGTCTTACATCCAGCAGCCATGTGATGTCCAGTCTTACATCCAGCAGCCATGTGATGTCCAGTCTTACATCCAGCAGCCATGTGATGTCCAGTCTTACATCCAGCAGCCATGTGATGTCCAGTCTTACATCCAGCAGCCATGTGATGTCCAGTCTTACATCCAGCAGCCATGTGATGTCCAGTCTTACATCCAGCAGCCATGTGATGTCCAGTCTTACATCCAGCAGCCATGTGATGTCCAGTCTTACATCCAGCAGCCATGTGATGCCCAGTCTTACATCCAGCAGCCATGTGATGTCCAGTCTTACATCCAGCAGCCATGTGATGTCCAGTCTTACATCCAGCAGCCATGTGATGTCCAGTCTTACATCCAGCAGCCATGTGATGTCCAGTCTTACATCCAGCAGCCATGTGATGTCCAGTCTTACATCCAGCAGCCATATGATGTCCAGTCTTACATCCAGCAGCCATGTGATGTCCAGTCTTACATCCAGCAGCCATGTGATGTCCAGTCTTACATCCAGCAGCCATGTGATGTCCAGTCTTACATCCAGCAGCCATATGATGTCCAGTCTTACATCCAGCAGCCATGTGATGTCCAGTCTCCAGCAGAAGAAGAAAAAGAAAACAGAAGTAACAGAAGAAGCAGAAGCATGAGAACAGGCAGAAAGAAGAAGCAGACAGAAGAAGCAGACAGAAGAAGCAGACAGAAGAAGCAGACAGAAGAAGCAGACAGAAGAAGTTGGTAGAAGAAACCTCAGCAGCAGCTGTAGAATCAGAATGTGGCTGAGATAAGACCATTGTTTTCCACTTCGGTAATTCAGAAACACGACAACCAACATCTTCCCCGGACAAGCAGAACTGTATTATGCAACTGAGATGAACATTTTTGATAATAAGCAAGCTGGATTAGTTGCAGTGAACCACCACGCGTAACAGCTCTCAGATATCAGAGCGATTGGGAGACCACAGAAAGGGGGGACGGCCATATCAATTACCACACATGCTAGCGATTTTAGAATTAGATAGGGTAAATTATTCATACATATATAGTTTGTACAGTAGTATGCGGGTTCTACGGTTAGTTAGTTAGTTAGTTAGTTAGTTAGTTAGTTTAGTTAGTTGGTTAGTTAGTTAGTTAGTTAGTGTAGTTAGTTAGTTAGTTAGTTAGTTTAGTTAGTTAGTTAGTTTAGTTAGTTGGTTAGTTAGTTAGTTAGTTAGTGTAGTTAGTTAGTTAGTTAGTTAGTTTAGTTAGTTAGTTAGTTAGTTAGTTAGTTAGTTAGTTAGTTTAGTTAGTTAGTTAGTTAGTTTAGTTAGTTAGTTAGTTAGTTAGAATGTTAGATAGTTAGTTTGTTAGTTAGTTAGTTAGTTTAGTTAGTTAGTTAGTTAGTTAGTTTAGTTAGTTAGTTAGTTAGTTAGTTAGTTAGTTAGATAGTTAGTTAGTTAGTTAGTTAGTTAGATAGTTAGTTAGTTAGTTAGTTAGTTAGTTAGTTAGTTAGTTAGTTAGTTAGTTAGTCAGTTAGCTAGTTAGTCGACAGATCATCCTCATTGCACATCGAACCATTCAGTCCATAAGTGCTCGGATCCCCTCCTCAGCAAATCCCGCAGCGTGTAGCGGCTAACGACGCCAGTTCTGTGTTGGTCTATTAATCTTCTTTGGCTTCCCGTGTAGTGTTCTTGTTTGACCACATCTATTTTAACTTGCTGTTTTCGCAGTCTGACCATGGATGTAGATTCACAGTCATCATTTGGTTCTCGCAAAACTCTTACTCCTCGTAGAGCATTCATAATATCAGCCTGGTCCATGGCTCGTCCGCCCGCCACAGTAGCCTTACCTGCAAGTCTGTCAGCCTGATCATGTCCTTGTACTCCCGCATGCCCTGGCATGAAAATGAAACTAATCTTTGCCAGCCGAAACCACCCCAGAGACATCAACCACTGTCTTCGACTCCACCATCGCTATCTTCCTGAGCATACTGAGTCACTAAGGAAACATGCTCGAGTGAAGGTCTATGTCTCGAGCCACGTAATTGCTTTACTTACTGCCATGACTTCCATGGTCAGACTACTTGTGGTCAAAGCAAAAGCACCAGAATATTCCTTCACAATTCTTCGTCCGGCCTGAGCCGTAAATGTCCATGAACTTCTCACGCGTCGGACGACCGACCCATCTGTGTAGATGACCGCGTCACTGTCTACCGAATTCTCGAAAATCAACGCTTGTACTTCAGCCTCCACAGCAGCCGGATTTTCTTGTCTGCATTTTCTGTCTATTTGGATGCAAACTGAAAAGGACGTACAGAAATCTGTTGGCACTTGTACCCACTCCTCGCAAGTTTCTAAGTTTTCAAGTGAACACACCTGTTGAAGAATGTCTTCGGGTTGACTCATCCTCAACTTTCCTCTTTTTGACCTACTGCCCTTTATCTTCTTAATCTCGCTGTGAAGTGGATGTTGTGTGTTTGCATCGACTGAGATAGGCACGTTCTCGGCAGATGTGTCAAATCAAATCGTATCCCCATTTATTTCATTGCTTGTATTCTTTCCACAGTCGCTGAGCACAGTTGTACAGTTGGCGTTGGAGTGTTGACAATATGATTATTCAAAGAGAACCATGTCACTGCTGCCATCGTTGGGTTTACCATTGTCCCAGCTTCAACACACCACTTGCTTATGCAATTGGGACGCAGAGGTGTTTCCAAGGCACCAGGGCCGGGTTATAACTGGCCAAGACCTATTGACGCGTCCTTGTCGAGCGTCCTGGGCAACAGGTCCCTTCGGGGTCCTGGCTAAGGTCAGTAGGATCGCTGATTCCTCCGAAGTCGGAGAGTGTCTGCCTGTACGGCGAGGAACTACCAGTCTGCACACCAATAAGCCAGACATGGGACAACGGATACTCACGCAAACCTCAGGTCCTGTACAACATCACACTGATGTTGGACAACAGGATGCCTTCATCCGACATACAGGACTTCGCGTTGGAGCTCAAGCCAACGAACACAAGCAAGCAAGCAAGCTTATGCAATTGAGTTCTGTTTGTAGTTCCACAGCAACCCCATCTCTATCCTTACCCTGACAATACACTAACACATCGTCGGCATACAACAATGTCCTCTCCGGTCCTGTGATCTGCTCACGGGTAATTGTCACATTGTAGGCATTGAAAAGCACATGAAATAATGGTGATCCCTGTGGCAGGAAACTGTATGTTGTTGTTGGTTCAGAAGTCCAACTGCCACATCTAAAATCTACTTTCCGTTGGAAGAGGGCTGCAGCGATCCAATTAAGGAGGAATGGGCTTATCCTGAGTTAAAGAATCTGAAACATTAAGAATTCCAACGGTAGTCTGTCGTACGCATCCTCAAGATTAATTGTCGCAGCACATGTTTCAATGCCTGAGTGGAAACCTTCATAGACATCATGGGAAAAAAACTGCTGCCTTGGTCCAGGTTTCTGTGTTTGGACGGTACCCTCCAAGGGTAGGTGGGGAAACAATCTTGATTCTCTAGCTGGCTTGATATTTTCCTGGCGATTAACTTCTCCAGCAGCTTGCCTATTGTATTCTGCATGGTGATTACCTGATATCCCAGAATTTCTGTGTGGTCTTTGCCAAGCTTCGGCGAGGGAATCAGATAGCTGTGTCACCACTCCTCCTTGATGCCAGCACTCACTATACAGTTGTTGTACAAATCTGCTACGAGCGTTCCTCCAACTCGTTGTGGGTATGCAAACTAATGTCATCATACATTATACCATCTGGCCTCTGTGAGCTGTTTTTCTTGTTTGTTCATCGAAGCACATCTCTGATCTCTTTCACTGTCCCTGTGCCATCAGCTGCTTCCTTTTTCGCCACAATGAAACTTCTAGACTTCCCGTACATGCGGCCGATTTCAGCAATCTTATTATTAGATTATTATTAGCAAGTAAGTGGGCCTTATACCTATCTGAGGTATCCTCTTGGCAAAATTTCCGCTTCTCATGTCTGTCTGGTTGCTCCGCTCTAGGTAGCGTTCTAAAAGGGCTTTGCCCTTATTCTCGTCAGACCTCAGCCAGATAAGGTCAGCATTTTGGAAGTCAAGAATACACTTATCCTTGACTACACCATTCATACTTTGATGTAGTCGCCTGAACAATTTCAGTGACTTGTCTGTGCTTTTTCTTTGACACAACTCTGCCAATTTTTCATCTTTTACCACTTTAACCAGCTGTTTGAAACAGCTAATTCTTGTGTCCATGTCTCTTTCCAAGTACAGAATAAGATGGGCAATTCTGTTCCTTGTGGCAATTTGCCATTTCCTGACAGCACCAAGCTTATCCACCCAGGTCTTTTCCACCTCCAAATTTCACCAAGGTGACTGCTCTCAGCTTTTTTTTTCCTGCCAAATTAATTTCTGCGCTTGTCGCGCCTTATTTTATTCACCACATCTTGCCCTGAACTGTCATACTTAAAGGTCTTCACCGTTGACTTGTGCTGACTGGTTCTGCCTTTGTCTATCAATATGCTGCAAGGGTGGTGGTCGCTGCCATGGTGCATACTGTAGTGAGTGAAGGAGACACCAGCGCCAGGTCAATAACACTGTCCTCATCACCTGGTCGACTTGTTGTCCTGGTGGTTTAGCTACTGTTGACAAAAACAACGTCGATGGTTTCAAGTGCGGCCTCGAGTTCCTCCCCCTGCGTGTTGGAAGAAATTCAGCAGCAACAGCCCAATGTGCTCTCATCTTGTTCCTCTTATATTTTCATTCATTCATTCATTCATTCATTCATTCATTCATTCATTCATTCATTATGTGCCATGCTGATAAGCGTGGGCGGTCATGTTCTGCCATCTCACTCGATCACAAGAGTCGTGGATCAGCTCTTTGTTCCTGTCTCACCCATGCCATGTGGCCAAGCCATCCAGATATTTACTTCTCTGCCTTCGCCTTGTTCTTTTACTCTCAATCTTGCCAGTTGTCACCAAGTTCTCCAGTTTATGTCTTCTCATTTCTCTAATCAGTTTACGGTTTTCATTAGCCTCCTGTAGGACATGTTCATTGGTCTAACTGTCTTTCCGTGGTATTCTTTGCATTTTCCTCAGAAACCTCATTCCCACTGTAATTAGATGTTTTTCAGTTTATCTGCTCATTGTCCACGTTTCCCATGCATACCAAAGTACAGGTTCAATGTAGGACCTCGAAACTCTTTTTCTCCTTGCAGTTGACATCTTTGTATTAGTCAGTACGAAACATGTGGTACAAAACCATTATAGAATGCATATAAATTATGTCATATTCAGTATTGTTGTTTCATATGCGTCTGGCCAGTGATGGCACGTAGTTTTGACATGCGTCACCCTCAGAAGATGTTGGAGATACATTTCTGAGTCTTGGTTTTTCCCCTATCTCTATAGCTTGACTCTCTTGGGGTGTAGGTACTACGTGGGGTGTTTTCCAATTCATTTCGTCTCATAACATTCCCAAAAATTTTTGACTGTCTACATCTAATGTCTGTAATAAGTTTACGATCTTCATTTGTTTCTTGAAGGACTTGTTCATTGGTTTTTCTATCTGTCCATGGTATTCTTTGCATTTTCCTCAGAAACCACATTTCCACAGCTATTCAGATGTTTTTCAGCTTGTCTGCTCATTGTCCACGCCTCACATCCATATTAAAGTACAGGTTCTATGTAGCACTTCAACACTCTTTTTCTCGTTTCAATTGACATCTTTTTATTAGTCAGTATGTTCTTCATCTTGCAAAAGGCTACCATCGCCATGACAATTCTTGTTCTAATCTCTTCAAGGCATCTCCCATCACATGTTATGACAATTCCCAGATAGTTGTACCGATTCACTTGTTTAAGAATATGCCCATTTACTTGTATATTACATTGTGGTATTTCTTCATTCCTAGTGACGACCATAATCTGTGTCTTCTTACAATTCAATTCTAACCCCAGTTGTTCACTGTGTGCAACAACCGCATCTACTAAATTTTGCAGGTCCTGTTCATTGTCTGCAATCAAGACTGTATCACTTGCGTACCTAATGTTATTGATGTATCATCCCCCAATGTTGATTCCTTTCATATCTTCTATATTTCTGAAAATATGTTCACTGTACAGGGAAAAAAGATCTGGAGACATTACACATCCCTGTCTCACACCCCTCTTAATAGGCTGATATTGACCTACTTCATCATCAATTCTTATAGCAGCTTGTTGTTTCCAAAATATGTTTTTTACAAGTCTAAAGTCTTTTCCATCAATTTGTAGATATTCAAGAATCCTTATCATGTCGACATGTCTCACTTTATCGAAAGCATTTGTGTAGTCAATAAAGTAAAGGTGTAGATCTTAGTTTACTTCTATAGAACGTTCAATTACTGTTCTCACTTTGTACACAACATTTACTGTACCCTTGTCTTCTACAAACCCACATTGTTCCTCTCCTATTTAAGGTTGTATTTTCTTCCTAACTCTTTGCATGATAATTCTTAGGAAAATCTTCGTGATGTGACTCATTATACTAATTGTCCGATGTTGATCACATTCCAAGGCTCCTGATTTCTTTGGGATTGCAATAAATACAGAATTACATAATTCATGAGGTATATCTCCAGTATCATATATTGTATTCAGGAGTCTGGTAACTTTAGCTATTCCTTATTCTTCTAAAGCATTAATCATTTCTGTTGTGATGCTGTCTGAACCAGGGGTCTTGCCAGATTTCATATGGTTAAGAGCATTCTGAACCTCCATCTTCAAAATTGATAGTCCTTCATGATTATTTTGAATGTTATACTGTTCTTGCAGAGTCTCGTAGCGGGCGAGAACTGGGAGCGGTTCGTCCCCCGCTGGTGACTTGCGGGATAACTGAGCCGGCCGCTCAGAAAGCAATGGCAAACTACTGAGCGTAATCTTGCCAAGAAATCAACAGACAGCTGAAAGATGCTGCTGTTGACAGCGATGTCCTGTAAAAGGATATGCGAATAAAAAAAAATTCTGTTCTTAAAGATATTAAAGAAAACTTTTATAATGATCTGGAAGATGTCAAAGAAGAAACCCCCAAACAGGATATCGTGATTGTGCTGGGAGACTTCAATGCAAAAATAGGTAGAGAGCAAACTCATATAAAAGTGTCGGTATGGAAAGCTTACATACAACTTCAAATGATAATGGATGGAGAGTCATCAACCTAGTTGTTCACTGTGTGTAACAATCGCATCTACTAAATGTTGCAGGTCCTGTTCATTGTTCATTAGCAAGATGAAAAACATACTGACCAATAAAAATATGTCAATTGAAACGAGAAAAAGAGCGTTGAAGTGCTACATAGAACCTGTACTTTTATATGGATGTGAAGCTTGGACAATGAGCAGTCAGGCTGGAAAACATCTGATGGCTGTAGAAATGTGGTTTCTGAGGAAAATGCAAAGAATACCATGGGCAGCCAGAAAGACCAATGAACAAGTTCTTCAAGAAACAAATGAAGATCGTAAACTGGTTAGAGACATTAGACGTAGACAGTCACAATTTTTTGGGCATGTTATGAGAAGAAATGATTTGGAGAACTTGGTGACAACTGGTAAGATCGAAGGGAACAGACCAAGAGGAAGACCTAGAAGCAAGTACCTGAATGGCTTGGCCTTGTGGCATGGTCGAGACAGAAACACGGAGCTGATCCACGACTCTGGTGATCGAGTGAGATGGCAGAACATGACCGCCCACGCTTACCGGCATGGCATATGATGGATGGATGGAAGCTCCAAGTAGCACTTTCCCACAGGAAGAGGTTCTAACGTGTGAACCACAAATTGAAGAACCTGCTTTTGAAGAAATCATATATGTAATAACACGACTTAAAAACAATAAGGCAACTGGGGCTGATGGAATTGCTGCTGAAGTTATAAAGGCAGGTGGCCAGGCATTACATCTAAAGCTATACGAACTAATAATAAAAATCTGGAGGACAGAAGAATTACCCCATGACTGGAAAGAGTCATTATTGATACCTATCTTTAAGAAAGGAGACAAGTTCCAATGTGGAAATTATAAAGGAATATCACTCATGTCCATAAGCTATAAGATAAGATCTGCGGTATTACTAAATAGACTAAAACCATATTCATAATACATATTAGGTGACTACCAGGCGGGTTTCAGACAAAACAGATCAACAATAGATCAGATATTTATCTTACGACAAATAGCCTAGAAACATTGGGAATATAAAAGAGATCTCCATAACATTTTTGTGGATTTTAAAAAGGCTTATGATAGTGTCCATAGGAATACTCTATGAAGTGCGATGCAGGAATTTGGAATACCAAGGAAGTTAATCAACATGACCAGACTATGCATGGAAGATACTTATAATATAGTAACATATAAAGGCTGGAAATCAGACCCTTTCCAAATAACATCTGGCTTGAAACAGGGTGATGCACTATCGCCTCTCTTTTTCAATCTGGCTCTAGAGAAAGTTGTAAGGAAGGTAAAGGAGGAATGTGCTATTGGGGGAACATCCAAACTGCTTGGTTACGCAGATGATATAGATATTATAGGGGAATATGAACAAAAGACATTGGAAATATTGACTCACTTAAAGGAAAAAGCTCAACAAATGGGGCTGGTTATCAACCAAGATAAGACAGAATATCTGGTAATTTCAAGAGAAGGAACGGCTAAAACCTCTGGCCACATACAAATAGATAATATGACCATTAAAAGAACGGAAACATACAAATACCTGGGTACAATCTTCAACTGCTCCAACATAATAAGGGAAGAAATACAATCTAGAATCAACTCTGGAAATAAGATATACTATGCACTACAACATCTACTAAAATCAAAGGCGCTATCTCGTAACACTAAAATCACAATATACAAAACACTGATCAGACCAGTTGTGCCGTATGGCTCTGAAACCTGGAGTACAACGAAAGGAGACGAAGCCTTGTTACAAACCTTTGAGAACAAAATTTTAAGACGCATCTTTGGACCCATTAGGGATACACAAAGTGGAGAGTGGAGAAGAAGAAGCAACAAAGACATTTATGATCTGTTTAAGTCCCCGCTAATCACTGGTATCATGAAGGCTAATAGACTGCAATGGCTGGGGCATATAGAAAGAATGGAAGATAATAGGGAAACAAAACTCGCTTACACTCAGGAAATAAATGAGCGTAGACCCCGAGGTAGACCAAGAAGACGGTGGAGAGATAATATACATACAGACCTACAAGCACTTGGAATCAGCGACTGGCAAGAGAAGGTCCACCAGAGAGACGAATGGAGACGGATTGTATCTGCAGCAAAGAGCCTCAATGGCTCGGAATGCTGAAGAAGAAGAAGAAGAAGAAGAAGAAGAAGAAGAAGAAGAAGAAGAAGAAGAAGAAGAAGAAGAAGAAGAAGAAGAAGAAGAAGAAGAAGAAGATACTGTTCTTCTCTGTTATCGTTATAAAGGTTTTTCACAGAATATGACCATACATGCAAAATCTGATCTTTTTCTATTATGATTTTTCCATCTTTTGTCTTTAGGGAGCCTGCTGATGTATGTGTTCTTTGATTAATAAACTCCTGAATTATTTTGTGCATTAGTTTGGTATTTTTACTGTTGTGTTGTGTTTCAATTTCTATGCATTTCTTCTCGAGCCATGTTTCTTTTGCCTCCTTACATAAGGTTCTGACTTTTCTGTGAATTTCTTTATATTTGGCAGGATTATTTTTGTTCTGTCTTCTTGTTTCCATTAGTTGTAACATTTCTTCAGTCATCCATGTCTTACGGCCCACTTTCTTTAATTTTGGAATAGCTTTTTCTGCAGCTAAACTGATTGAATTCTTCAACATTTACCATTGATCATCCACATCTTGAAATATGATCTCTAGATCAGACAATATATCAAATTTGTTTTTTACTTCCATGTTAAAATTATCTTGTATTTCTTTGTCAGTTTTCAATTTGCACAAATCATATTTAGTGTTTCTGATTGTATACTTGACTTTCTTTAATTTTCTTGTACTTTTCTTTCTTGTACTTTTCTTTCTTGTACTTTGTACTATTATATACGTTTTCCGTCTCTCGCGTTGAATTCAAGCATAATCCACACTACGTCTAGAGCAATGGACTGATTTTTGCGTGAGTATTAGATTTTTCCCTATGGCCAGTGTCCCACGCCTTCAAGCGAACCCACTCCGGAGGTATTTTAGAGGTACATGTAATTTACATCCCCGAGTCAAGGACGAGAAGTCAACATTTTAGTCCTACTGACCGGTGTAGGGGTTGAACCCGCTACCTCGGCATCCATGACACACATCCATATGATGCCCAAGAAAAGATGCATGTCCTCAAATTTCTTAAACAGTTGAGTTGAATCCAGAACCAATATCACAGCACTAGGCACATTCATGTATGCGCTGCGTCACCATCTTCAACAACCAGCGAAGAGCCTCAATACCGATAGTACCGTGGAAGTCTGACTATATGTCAGTCTGGCCTCTACTCTGAGTAATGAGTGTCGACTAGAGCCTCTGGCCATTCATTACTGCATCATTCACTCGAGGCCATGACGACATGCTCTTCCACACTATTCACATGATCCCAAAGGTCTCTGACCACATCTATGTGATCATTCACAAATACTGCACCCAGCGGTGCACACTCAGACAAATTGTCCGCGATGCATCTGGGTTTTATGTGGCCAGTCTTCGCCTTCCTGATTGTTAATAGTTCCCCATTGTTGTTGAATATATTCACAGTTTGTAATGTTTCTCATTTCTTCGTTGTTCAAAACAGCCTTAGTGAGCTTAAAACCCTTAGTGAGCCTAAAACACGGGTAGTACAGTCTACTGTCATACGGTAACTCAGTCATACCTGACTAAAACCTGACTAAGTCAGACAAAAATCGTGCAATATATTGTATATCTACTGTCTATAGGAGGGTCTTGAGCCAGGCTAGTGCAATCGCCGCACTAAATAAAGAAATCGGAACTTGTGAAATTAAATACATTCAAACCTCGTTTGTCGTTGATTTTGGTTTTCGTCGGTTTCGGTTTAGCCGATTTTTGTCGCGATAAAATCGTCTCGTTTTCGTCGATTGCCTCGATTTTCGTCGATGTACCGATATGACATCGCTGCTAATTTTGCGAAAACAAAGGGACCCACGCGTTCTTCTGCTCAGTCTGCCGTTGTTTTTCGTTGTGTGAGCATCACTTGCTAATAATAAAATACGAGACCGATATTAAGATTGCTGAAATCTGCCGCATGAACGAGAAGTCACCATCCACGATAAGTTTCATTGTGACGAAAAAGGAAGCAATACAGGAGGCTAATGTAGCGAAAGACACGAATGTGCTAACGAAACAGAGATCGCAAACAGTTGAAGATGTCGAACAGTTATTATTACTGTGGATAAATCAAAAATAGTTAGATGGCGATTCTGTTCCGGAGACAATTGTATGTGAAAAGGTCAGACTGTTGTATGCTGATCTCATTAAGAAAATGATTGGGATAAATGCTAGTGTACTTAGTGACTTAAATGCCAACAGATTATGGTTTGAACATTCAAGGGGTGCACTGGCATACAATGTGTTACTAGGCGCGGTGGCGGTGCGAGTTCGGACACGTCTGGGACCAACAATAGTATTAAACATTATATTTATTCTCTATAAAATGTGTTTTTGGTATGTATTTAGGGGTGTCTAGAACGAATTAATTGGATTTACATTGTTTCATATGGAAATAATTACCTTCAATTTCGTCGGTTTCGGATTACGTCGATTGTTTTCGGACGGATTATCAACGAAAACGGAGGTTCGACTGTATCACAGAAACATTCTGACAGTACCGAGGACCAAGACACATCTTTTTTGAACTTAGTTAAAACAAGTAGTGATTGCAGACAATGAGCGAGATCTGCAACACTTAGTTAGATGCGGTTGTTGCACACAGTGAGCAACTAGGGTAAAGATTAAATTGTAAGAAGATACAGATTATGGTCGTAAGTAGAAAGAAGGAAATACCACAATGTAATATACAAGTAAATGGGAATATACTTAAACAAGTGAATCGGTATAATTATCTCGGAATAGTCATAATACCTGATGGGAGATGCCTTGAAGAGGTTAGAACAAGAATCGCATGGCGAAGGTAGCCTTTTAAAAGATGGAAAACATACTTACAATACAATTATGTCTTTTGCAACGAGAAAAAGAGTGTATAAGTGCTACATAGAACTTATACTTTTGTATGGATGTAAAGCGTGGACAATGAGCAAACAGGCTGAATAACATCTAATGGCTGTGAAATGGAGTCTCTGAGGATAATGCGAATAATATATTGGACAGATAAAAAACACAATGACAAAGTCCTACAAGAAACAAATAAACACCAAAAACTGATTAGATAAATTAGACGCAGACAGTCACTATTTTTTAAACACGTTATGAGAAGAAATACATTAGAGAACTTGTTTACAATTGGCAAGATGGAGGAGAAAAGATCAAGGGGAAGGCAGAGACGTAAATACCTGGATGGCTTGGCCACGCTGTATGGTCAAGACAAAAACAGAGAGCAGGTCCAGGACTCTGGTGATCGAGTGAGATAGCGAAACATGACGATAATCGGCATGGCACATGCTGACGATGATGATGAACTTAAAAATATTATTTCAATAGACAAAAAGACATTTCAATCAAAAATTTAGGGCAATTGTCGCAACAACTGAGCATCTTGGCGACATATCAAAAGAGATGGACCTTGGTCAAAAGAAGGCAAATATAGACAGGTGGAAGCAATGCGGAGTTTGAACAGCTTAAAGAATCCTCAGGACAACATCAGCAAACACATTAAAGTCACATTTGTGAGAATATGAAACTTTCTTGTGGCAACCTATGGATTTCAGTCTATGGACCCTTTCTGAATCATTAAAGAAACAACATCCGGGTATTTACAACTTAAATGTTACAGAACAGTTCTTTGAAACTCGTGAACGAAGAGCACGATAAATAACCGACATTAAACTAGATCCGAACGTGGACGAGAAAACTCTCACAAATAGCATTAAGTCTCTGAAACTGACATACGCTGGCCATGTCAAACTTCATAGCGGCTTGGGGAGTGATGGGAGGTGTGGTTTCTGCAGGAGGAAGCAAAAGTCAACCAGCAGGTGATCTGAGCACATGGCATTGAGAAAACCATCAGCATAATGCATGAGGCCAGGGCACTGCTGCTGCTGCTGCTGATACTACTACTTCTACTACTACTACTACTACTACTACTACTACTACTACTACTACTACTACTACTACTACTACTACTACTACTACTACTTCTACTACTACTACTACTACTTCTACTACTACTACTACTACTACTTCTACTACTACTACTACTACTACTACTACTACTACTACTACTACTACTACTACTACTACTACTACTACTACTACTACTACTTCTACTACTACTACTACTACTACTACTACTACTACTACTACTACTACTACTACTACTACTACTACTACTACTACTACTACTACTACTACTACTACTACTACTACTACTACTACTACTACTACTACTACTACTACTACTACTACTGCTGCTTCTGCTGCTGCTGCTACTACTACTACTACTACTACTACTACTACTACTACTACTACTACTACTACTACTACTACTACTACTACTACTGCTGCTGCTGCTGCTACTACTACTACTACTACTACTACTACTACTACTACTACTACTACTACTACTACTACTACTACTACTACTACTACTACTGCTGCTACTACTACTACTACTACTACTACTACTACTACTACTGCTTCTGCTGCTGCTGCTACTACTACTACTACTACTACTACTACTACTACTACTACTACTACTACTACTACTACTACTACTACTACTACTACTACTACTACTACTACTGCTGCTGCTGCTGCTGCTGCTGCTACTACTACTACTACTACTACTACTACTACTACTACTACTACTACTACTACTACTACTACTACTACTACTACTACTACTACTACTACTGCTTCTGCTGCTGCTGCTACTACTACTACTACTACTACTACTACTACTACTACTACTACTACTACTACTACTACTACTACTACTACTACTACTACTACTGCTGCTGCTGCTACTACTACTACTACTACTACTACTATAATACTGCTACTACTACTACTAGTACTACTACTACTACTACTACTACTACTACTACTACTACTACTACTACTACTACTACTACTGCTGCTACTACTACTAGTACTACTACTACTAATACTATTACTACTACTATACTACTACTACTACTACTACTACTACTACTACTACTACTACTACTACTACTACTACTACTCTCGCTACTCCTGCCTCTACTACTACAACTACGGGGCGGGGGGGGGGAGGTACGGAGTGTCAGGCATTGGTAGCACCTTTGGTAAGGATGACTCTCATGTCCTTTTCAGGACCCATCCCCCACTGGTCCAAGCCTGACATCCAGCTCATGCCTGTGGCTCCTAGTAGCTGTCAGCATGCGACAGCGGCCACCCCCCGGGCAACAGCTGTGAGAGGCTGGCTAAACCAGGCATGGGTATCTGATTTGGTGTCAAACCAAGAGGTAAACTAGGGTATGCCTACCCAGCATGTGAAGACAGGATTCGGCAGACTGCGCGGAAGAAATCATTCCTGATTCAACGGGCAAGACGGCGTTTACCTGCAAAGCGTTGTGGCACGTAATGAACACGGCAAGGCACGTAGAGCGCCCTGGTCATCCACTGCACCTGTATTCGTCTCCAGTCGTCTCGACTTGTCTTGCCACTGGACTCAGATGGACTCAGGCGAGAGAGTGAGGTCGACGAATTGCGAAACTCTTCCTCACTTTAATCCAAGTCATCGCGCAAGTCATTCTTCATCCAACGTCATATATCACCTTCAAGCCCTGTGGCGATGGGCGAGCGGCGAAGCGGCAGGCGTTGGTACGCTGGCAGCCGTAGTCGCAGACCTGCACACAGGCGGCTCAGGCCATATGGTCGTCTTCTACTGACCGGAGTAGCAGTGGGATTCGGCAGCCCCCTGAGCGACTGAGCAGCCCTCTATAAGAACACACTGCTCACCTCCATAGCATGAGGAAGGGGGCTAGAAAAGGTGCCCTAAACATTGTCTGCTCCATCACTACCTAACCAGCTAGCCGCGGTTGGTGGGTACCCTTAACTGCGGTCGACATACAAAGAAAGATAAAACAAGCAAAGCTAAAAGAGTAAATCATATTCCCTTAACAATTGGAACTTGGAATGTACGCACCCTACTTGACAGAGACGGCGCGTCGGGTCCAGAGAGACGAACGGCACTGATTGGGAGAGAGCTGGGCAGGTACAACATCGACATTGCAGCCTTGAGCGAGACACGACTCGCAGAAGAAGGCCAAATCTGTGAAATAGGTGCCGGCTACACATTTTTCTGGAGTGGAAGGAAAAGCGAGGAAAGACGCCAATCCGGTGTGGGATTTGCCATTAAGTCGGCCCTGGTCAGCAAATTAGCTAGATTTCCAAAGGCTATAAACGACAGGCTCATGACCATGAAGTTGCCCCTGCTGAATGGAAGGAAGCATGCAACCATTGTGAGTGTCTATGCACCAACTATGACCAACGAAGATGATGTCAAGAACAAGTTCTATGAGGACCTGCACAATGTATTAACATCTGTTCCCAAAGGAGACAAACTTATACTCCTTGGGGATTTCAATGCCAGAGTAGGCACGGGCACCACCTCTTGGAGTGGCATTATTGGAAAGCATGGATTCGGAAATTGTAACAGAAATGGACTCCGCCTCCTTCAGACATGTGCCGAACATGATCTCCTGATTACGAACACAATTGTCCGTCTCCCCATGAGAAATAGGACATCGTGGATGCACCCGCGCTCGAAACACTGGCACCTCATTGACTATGTCATTGTCAGGAGGAGTGACATACAAGACGTCCGAGTGACAAAATCCATGGACAGACCATCGTCTCATTGTCTCGAAAATAAACATTCACATCAGGCCACCACGGCGTCCTCAAGGGGTGAAAATGCAAAAAAAGCTAAATGTCACCCGCCTAAACAGCAAGAAAATGCAGCAGTCGTTTGAAAATATGCTGGAAGACCGCCTCAAGCCAAATGCTGCAGCTAAACAGGATACAGAAACAGAATGGAGAGCCCTAAAGGACATAATCTACAACACTGCTATGGAAATCCTGGGTCCAGCCCCCCGAAAGCATAAAGACTGGTTTGATGAAAATTCCGAAGACATCAACCAATTGCTGGCCGAGAAACATCTTCTCCTCAAGGCACATTTGAATGACCCAAAGTCAACATAAAAAAAAAAAAGATGCCTTCAAGAACATTCAGAGAGTAGTGCAGCAGAAACTTCGGCACATGCGGGACTCCTGGCTGAGCAGCAAAGCTGATGAAATTCAGGGCTTTGCTGACAGACATGATATGAAAAACTTCTACGACTCACTGAAAGTGGTCTATGGTCCTTCATCACCAGGCATAGTTCCCCTCCTCAGTGCAGATGGGGGAACATTGGTCACGGATAAGAAAGAAATCCTTCAACGCTGGGCAGAGCATTTCAGCAACATCTTAAATGCAACTTCCTTCTTCGATGATGAAACCATCAACTGCCTTCCTCAAGTTCCTACCAATGAGACACTTGATGACCTGCCAACCATAGTGGAAGTAAACAAAGCCATCCAGCAACTCTCCAGCGGCAAGGCACCTGGTCCTGACTCCATCCCAGCAGAGATATACAAGGCAGGTGGGCCAGTCCTAACAGAGTCTTTACAAACATATGGGTGAACGAGACCATGCCACAAGATTTCAAGGACGCGTCAGTAGTCCACCTTTACAAACTTAAAGGAAACCGCCAATCCTGTGACAACCACCGAGGCATCTCCTTGCTTTCAATTGCAGGGAAGTTACTCGCCAGAATTCTTCTCAATTGCCTCACAGCCCATCTCGATCAAAGTCTTCTACCCGAGAGTCAGTGTGGCTTCAGAAAAGAACGTGGAACTGTTGACATGATTTTCGCTGCAAGGCAGCTGCAAGAGACATGTCAGGAACAGAACTTCGAAATGTTCTCCACTTTCATTGACCTTACCAAGGCTTTTGATACAGTCAGCAGAGAAGGACTGTGGAAGATTATGGCAAAATATGGCTGTCCACGAAAGTTTGTCCAAATAGTGCGGCTATTTCATGATGGCATGCAGGCAAGAGTACAGGAAAATGGCGAACTGTCTGAACCCTTTCCTGTCACCAATAGAATGAAGCAAGGATGTGTCCTGGCACCAACACTGTTCAGCCTCATGTTTTCAGCCATGCTGATGAATGCCTTCGAGAACGACGACATTGGAATAGACATCAACTACCGTATGGATGGAAAGTTATTCAATCTCAGAAGGCTGAAAGCTAAAACCAAAATTAACAGCGACACCGTCAGAGAGCTCCTGTTTGCTGATGATTGCGCTCTGTACACCAACTCAGAGGCGGACATGCAACATAATGTTTCAGCTTTCTCACATGCCTGTGCCAACTTTGGGCTCAATATCAACTTGGAGAAGACTGTAGTTATGTACCAGCCAGCTCCAGGGAATAATCGCACTGTGCCGAATATAAAAGTGAATGATTATAGTCTAAGTGTTGTGGACAAATTCACCTATCTTGGCAGCACTGTGTCACAAGCTGCCACAATTGATGACGAAGTAAATGCAAGAATCTCCAAGGCCAGTGCGGCCTTTGGCAGACTGCACAAGAATGTATGGGACAGAACTGGAATAAGCCTGCAAACAAAGCTAAAAGTCTACAAAGCAGTTGTATTATCCACACTGCTACATGCTTGTGAAACCTGGACTGTTTATCAGCGACACGCCAGGAAATTAAACCACTTCCACACAGTCTGCCTAAGGAAGCTACTGAAGATTAAATGGCAAGACAAGATTCCAGACACTGAAGTCCTAGAAAGAGCATCCATGCCCAGTATCCCCACTCTACTGATGAAGAATCAGATTCGCTGGGCTGGTCACTTGACTCGCATGCCAGATCACAGGCTCCCTAAACGATTTTTTTTTTACAGCGAACTGCATTGTGGTAAACGCTCCTAAGGTGGCCAGAGGAAACGCTTTAAAGACACTCTGAAAATTTCACTGAATGCTTTTGGAATTCATCATGACACCTGGGAGGCTGCAGCCAGAGACCGAAATTCGTGGCGTGCATCATTACGCAAAGGTGCAGTCATATGTGAGGCAACCAGGACTGCAAGAGCTGTGAAGAAAAGGCATGACAGAAAAACCACTGCAGGAAATCCTCCCCCAGAAACGTCAAGCATTCCTTGCCCACATTGTCAAAGAACATTTCGAGCCAAAATAGGCCTTATCAGCCATCTTAGAACCCACGGCTCCATACCTTAAACCCCACTGGATGAAATGAATGGTCATCATCATTCTTGATGGACAAACAACACTACAACTACTACTGTCATCACCACCACCTATCACAAATCACATATCAATAAATCAGTCACAACCGTATATCCATGCTACTCCATTCTACGCAAGATTTAACGCCACTCACAGAATCAAGAAACGGCACACAATTAATAGAATAACACCATTATTCTAACCGTCACACAAACCATTAATAAAAACACATAGGAAACCGTTCATTGGAATATGCATCATTACTATAGATAACTGGGTTACGTGAGTGCAGATCTGTTTGAAGTGACATTCAGTGTGACTTAAACGCCCCTATTTTTTTGAACAGCGCTTTTCAGGCGTCAAGTATTGTAATGCAAAAACTGCTGGCTGCCTGACTGTTTCGTTTCTCTGTTTCTCTGTCTGTAAGCCTGTCTGTACATGTTCATATGTCTGTCTGTTTATATGATTGTATGTCTTTCTACGTCTGCGGGTTTGTGAGAGTGTGCGTGCCTTTCTGTCTGCGAGTATGTAGGATTTGGTGCCATCTGTACGTTAGTTAGTTGTTTTTTTTTAGTTAGTTACTTTGTTGTTTAGTTAGTTGGTTGGTTAATTAGTTGGTTGACCGGTTATTTAATTAGTAAGTTAGCGAATTTGTTAGCTAGCTAGTTAGTAAGTTAGTTAGCCAGATAGCAAGATTGTCAGTTAGTTAGTTAGCTAGCTAGATAGTTTGTTAGTTAGTTAGGTAGTTAGTTAGTTAATTAGTTAGGTAGCTACGTAGCTTGTTAATTAGTAAGTAATTTAGTTAATTAAGTATTTGTCAGCAACCTAGCTTTGACAGGCACACATGGATTCTTCTTTTGCACCACACGAATGATAACTCGTACGTCGTACAAAAGGATATCAATTTATTATGGCATAGTTACACAGCAGCTCCGAGAGCTGATAGCAACATGAATCATATACATCATGACAATATTATGTTCTAACGTTATCTATGGTAGTATCTACTGTATTAATCTAAGTCTAAGTCACCACTATCTCTACTGTCCTATAAACAACACAGTATTCAAGGCGAATACTACATCTGTCTCCTACGCTGTCATGTCCCCGTCTGCTTGACTTTCGTGGCGTGTCCAGCCTCGAGCCGGTGACCCTTCGTGCATCAGCAGGTTTGCGTGCTCGGTATTCCATCACGCGTTTAGTGGCTTGTCACTAGGTTACTATTCTAGAGTTACCACTATTAATGGATACTCCTCGTGGTAATGGTTTCCACACTCTATTCTGGGTAACTCCTGATCACGTCCTATAGTGTCCTCTTTTAGGACACGTGTGTGTCCAGTCGGATAACTGTTCACAGTTCTCCCTGCTGCTTCTGTCCCTTCTATTCCCTATTTCCTCGATAGGGATGTTATCTCTATCCTCTCTTACTCCTATTCCTTAGTTCTCCTCCTCTCTTCTCTATCTACCTACATGCGGCCCTTTGACAGGCTCTCCCTCCGTCTGTGTTGCGTTACAAGCTTTTAGCTTATGGGTGTAACGCAAGTGGTTATCTAAAAAAAAAAAAATTAGGCTGTCTAATTTTGTCAAAGGCTGCATGAGCTTGCTATCTATGTTCTGGGTATAGCACAAGACCTCTACTTTCCAATGTCACACTGTTGTATCACTTCACTTGGCTATTGATTATCACACCACATTAGTACAGTTGGCTAGAGCCCTTGCTCATTCTAACATTATACTTCTTGGGAGTTGTGTGACCCGGAGCCGTTGTCTTTATAGACCTACCCCTCTAATTGTCAATTTAACTGACAACCCAAACAAATTGTCCTTATTATGGGTACAATACATGAATTATATTCATGCTCCAATATAATATTTACTCCAACTTTTATACATGCTTTGTGCGCTAATGTTCACCTATCTAGCTTCCGCTTGTGAAGAAATCTTTCAGTGTTACTAGGGTTTCGAAAGTTTGTAGTGTCCCCTGTTTAGAGTAGTTATGCCCCTTTGCAAGTAATGATGTTTGCATCTTTATCTGTTCGTTTTTCTGATTGGTTGCGTGTTTGTATTTAACTAATGTGTGCTTAAATTACCAACATGTGTGTATGTCTATAATTTGCATGTATGTTATCTTTCAAGCGCCATAAAACGGTTTACTGTAGTCACAAACGAGTGTGTAAGGCTGATTTATGACTACTTGGCCGGTTTAGGAAGCTTAAAATATATTTCCTATCTCTCTCATGTAAGTATGGCAACAACACGGATAAAAAACGAACAGCACATTGTGTTACACAAATTGACACGGACGAATTACAAAACTCGTGTTCTGCGGCAAACAATCCGCAACATGTCTCATTCTTTTGTATTTATTTCATTCACTCATTCACTTTCACACCTTCTTACATTCACGCTTTCATTCCACACTGGTTTAAAAAGGCGTTATGTCATTAAAATACTGTTGTAGAAAAGAAAATGAATGAAAAATATATTTACAATAAATGGTTGGCTCGGTTTACAAAAGTTTTAGAGCCACATAACTGTGCGTTATTTTTGCACCGGCCATTTCTGTACAAAAATATACATGGTTATGATGATCGTTTACTACCAATCCTGAGAGTACTGATTACTATACTTAATCTAATCTACGTTGGTGTGCTGAGCTATGCTAACTAAGGGCAGTAATATAACTAAATGAATAAAATGGGGTGAGATGTGTTAGTTACCTGAATGTGTGTTTCTAAATATGATGTTATAAATTCTAAATGAAGGTATAAATTTAAATCATGTTTCCTTTAACTAAACTATATGAAAATGTGTTTAAATGATGATTGATTAATGTTATGTTTACTACGTTCAAGAATACATCTAATGTTTTAACATATATGAATTACTATATTAGTGTAGGTGAAGTTTAACTCTTAAATGTTAATAGTTTCGTATTTAACACGAATTTTATAGGGATGGTTTTGAACATTCTATTACAACTACGAAAGTTATGATATTAAATCCAACTGTCATAAAAACGTGTTATCATACATATCACAATATCACATACATTTCTAACTATACATTAATTAAATTAATTACTTCCAGGTGTGTTGTTGGAGTCGCGTTCTTTGTTGAATCTCCTCGAAGTAGAATGATATAGACAATGTCTGATATATACGCGATCGCCCTGGGTAAAGTTTGAATACAGTCCTACTCACTGGTTACATATAGAATATGATGATGGCGTAGACATCTCACGTGTCTGTCCTTTCTCACTCGTAGTGACACAGTTAATGCTCGCCAATTTAAGGCGATTCACCATTCTACGAGCACAAAAATGTCTATAATTCACTATTCTAGACACAAATTCGCTAAAGTGTCAATGAATGAGGTGCTGTGAAATCGCTCTTCTCAGGTAAATCGGGTATCTCGATCTGAGAAGGTCAGCTGAGAGTGTCCACAAGCAAGTTCATCTTTCCCTTTATATGTTTGGTAGTGAACGAGTAGCTCTGAAGAATCAAAGACCACCTATAGATTCTGTTATTTTTGTGGACTCCAGACTCCATAACTGTAAGAGGTGAATTATCAGTTTCGATGACAAAAGAAGTGCCCGATAAGAATCGGTGAAGTTTACGGACACAATAGATGATGCTTAAGACTTCTAATTCAGAGACTCCATACCTCGACTCAGCAGGTGTAATTTTCCGGCTTACATACATGATTGGGTGGAAGATTTCATCATGGAACTGGCCTAGTACACCAGCTAAGGATATAGCACTTGCGTCTGTACGGAGAAAATACGTAAGGCTTTGATCAGGTAAGCGCAATATTGGTACAACGCTAAACATCTGTTTTAATTTTGATAATGCATCAATTAAATCTGCATCTTTTACATTCAGTTTTACAGATGATTTCAATACATTCAAAAGGACGCTGGTAATTTCAGCTAAATTAGGTATGAATTTGTTGTAATAATTTACTAGACCAAGTAAGCTTCTAACTTGCTTCTTGGTCGTTGGCATTGTTAGATTAAAAATTTTTGTGACAATTTTATCATCTGTCTTAAGTTTGCATCTTGTGATGGTATGCCCGAGGAAGTCAATTTCTTCCAGACCCAACTCAACTTTTGCTGGTTTCACAGTAAGACCGAATAATCTCAATCTATCGAAGACATGTCGCAGTTTCTGTAGATGTGTTGTCCAGTCTCCCGTATGAACACATATATCGTCAATGTACGTCTCCGTATTCGTTACTCCATGAAGAAGATCCCTAGTGAGTCGAACAAAAGTGGCTGGAGCATTACGAAGGCCAAAAGGAAGGAATCGCCACTCATAAAGACCTAAAGGTGTTGAGAATGCAGTTAGATGAATCGAAAGTTTGTTCATTGGGACTTGCCAATATCCCTTCGTTAGGTCGAGTTTAGAAAAGATTCTGGAAGTTGACATGTTAAGAATCAGATCTTCGCACGATGGAATCGGCTCTGCGTCTACCTTGGTGACATTATTGAATTTGCGATAATCGACACAGTGGCGAACGGTTGAGTCCTTTTTCCTCACCAAGACAATGGGAAAGGAATATTCTGACAGCGACTTTTGGATTATTCCACTCGACTCAAGACTTAAGATTTCCTTGTCGAGTTTTTCCCTGTAACTTAAAGGGATGGAATAAGGTCGGCATTTGATAGGAGTGTGGTCAGACAGAATAATGGAGTGTTCGATCCTGTCAGTCCTACCTGGAATGTCGGAAAAAATGTCTCTGTATTCTGTTACTAATGCTATTATTTGTCGTCTTTGCTCGTCTGTGAGTTTTGGTTCTATCCGTATGCTATCAATAGTCGTAGTCAGGTCAACTGTAGGAACTGGTAGTTCCATGTCGTTGTCCTCTATCTGATTCAGTACGCTGGTGGTACTAAGTACGTATTCTGTTTGCTGACTATGTGTATCTGCGATGTCGTCGTCATCTGTCACACTAACTAGTGTAGTTGCATAGTGTGCGTCTGTCGTCTGGTTGTTTGGTGTAGATACACTCTGTTCGTCTGTCATCTGTTCTTCTTGTTGTGAGAAGTAAGGCTTCAGCATGTTGATATGAAATATCTTTAATTTCTTGTTTATCGATATTTCATAATCGACATCTGATATCTTTCGTACCACTTTGAATGGCCCTTGCCATGAAGTTAACAATAAATTACGTTTATCTGGTAATAGAAGTAGCACCTCCTGTTCAGGTTCGAGGTGTATGGTTTTGGCACCTTTGTTGGCATAATGGCGGTAGATCTGTCCTTTTCTCTCCAAAGATGACTTGGCTATTACACACGCCTTCATAATTTTGTCGCATGTTTCTGTTACCATCTCGTAAGGTGTTACAGGGGTTGGACTATCTGATGTATCAGTGATTAGCTGATGGTAGATAGTTAGGGGTCCACGTGGGTTAGCCCCATAAACTAATTCGTATGGAGAGAAACCCGTACTTGAGTGCGGAATTTCTCGATAGGCGAACAGCACTGTTGGTAACAGTGTATCCCAATCAGATGGGTTCTCTGCTGTCACCTTTGCCAGCATGTGTTTCAGGTCCCCGTTAATCTTCTCTATGATTCCATTGCTGGCAGGATGATAGGCGGTCGTGAAATGTTGCTTAATGCCTAACATTTTTGTAAGGGCTTGCGTAGCAGCCGATATAAACTGAGTTCCCCGATCTGATAAAATGATTCTAGGGAATCCAAATCGGGAAAACAGGTGCAAAAATACATTAGCTACATCTCTGGAGGTAATATATTTTAGGCCTACTGCCTCAACCCATCTTGAACATAGGTCCACCAGAGTTAATATGAATCGGTTTCCTTTGTTCGACACCTGATTTAGGGGTCCAACAATATCCACCGCTACACTTTCAAACGGTCTAGAGGCCAATGTTGATGGTTGGACCTCCGCTGTTACATGCTTTCCCTTTCTCACTAACTGTTGACAAATGGTACATGAACGACAAAAAGATTTGATATCATTACAGAATTTTGGCCAGTAAAAATGCATTAGAATTCTGGCTCTGGTTTTGTCATAAGCCAAATGTCCAGCAAACGGTGATTCGTGTGCAATCTTTAACACGGTTTGTCGATGTTTTAAAGGTAGCACCGTCTGCTGAATTTCATGGTTATTGGTGGTATAATATCGCATGAGAATTCCGTTGTGGAGTTTGAAATACCATGAGGCATTTTTCGTTACTTTGGCCTTTTCACCTAATAATTTCAGATATGGTGAAATGGTTGGTTCGGCGCGTTGCGCCTCTATGAAATTTTGTCGGGTGGTATTATCAATTGTACCGCTAGGTGTTAAAAGTTGTAACATCTCCTGCTGCAGGTCATCTTGATGTCTCTGTGTCTCTGACCTTGTTACTGCATTAGCCGTGTTAGTTTCTTTCCAGGCTAATATTTCATCAGCAGTGCAGTGTTTTAACCTTTGTAGGCAGCTAAGAATTAGGTCAGTACACGGGTTGTGTAAAATAGCGCACGTAAATGTGCCGGAAAGAAACCAGTGGGTTACTGCCAGTGGGTATTTCTCAATATTACCCGAAAAGGTACGGCATTTTACAAAATCGCCCGTATAATCCTCTGGGTTGGCTAGTTCTTTCCTTAACCCGATTAAAGTACTTCCACTATCAAGTAAACATTGGCATGGATAATCAGTGACCAGTGCAACGTGGAACTTTAGATTGCCTCTGGAGGCTATAGCTGCGTTCTCATTCTCACTAGAGAATGGTACAATGTGCCCACATTTGAGTTTTTCGTCCGTATGGAATTGGTGACAAGCATTACATCTCTGAAAGTTTAAAATATCTGTAACAGCAGCCACATCCTCACATTCATTGAACGGTAACACATTCTCATTCTCACACTCAGTTTCACTGCCACTATCGGACGATGTGTCAATCAGTACAGCATTGTTGGCTTTCATTCTTTGACGCCCCAAACATTTAGAGCTGTAATTCCCGTACGAGGAACCAAAATAACATTTAACTGCACGCTTGTATGTACTCCTTTTGCTCTCCTGCTTTTTAATTATCATTTCGAGATGTGCAGGGTATGACGGGTTTTTGTCACACATAGAATATTGTTGGTGATTTAAATGACAGTACATACAGAGAGGTGGCTTTTGGCCTTGCCTATCTTTCTTCTGGTAAGATTTCTGATTGAAAGATTTTCTAGGTTGGTTGTTGGCAAAAGCCGCAATTTCAGATTCATTTATGGATGATTTAAAAATGTCTCTGTTCGACGAGAAATAAGCCGACCCTCGTTTTTCCATTTGTTCGAGTGACTCAATGTCTGCTTGTTGCAGGAACTTAGCGAAGGGAGTTGGGACCGTGGATATTACTTTGTCCATGATAATTAAATCTTGTATCTTATCAAACTTTTTCCCTATTTTCGCTGCCTTAAGCCATTTACTGAAGACACTTTGAACGTTGGATATATAATCGATGAACGTTTCGTTAGGTTTTGGTTTAATTTGAGAATACTGGTTCTGATATCCAGGAGCATCGAGTAGAAAATGCTGCATAATTCTATCATGTATATATTGGTAGTTAGTTCTTAAGTCTGCTGGAATGGATTCAATTATCTTCAAGGGCTCACCAGAGAGATTCTTCATGTAGATCATCGCCCAATCTTGCAACGGAACTTTTCGAAATTTAAGCTGGAACTCGATATTCTCGGTCCAGGCGGAGATGGAATCTCCTTGGCAGTAGGGCTTCACAATTCCTTTATATTTAGTAAATTTGTTTTGCTCCTCCTGACTCTTTTGCTTAGTGGTAGCTATCTGAATATGTGAATCAATCTCCATTTCTTTTATTCTTAACTGTGTCTGTGAGTCTAATTCCATTTGTTTTTGTTTGGTGGCTTTCTCTACTTCTATTTGTTTTTGTTTGGTGGCTTGCTCTAATACTACCATTTCTTTCTGGTGTTGTCTCTCCCGTGCTCGTTCATCTCTTTCAGCATCTTTTGCTTCTTTGTCACTCACTGCTTTTCTTTCGGATTCTTCCTTATCAATCACAGTCTTCCTTTCTATGTATTCTTTGTATTCCTTCTTAGCCCATTGTTCTAATTTATCCCCGCTATGGCCTAGTTCTTTTCCCGCCTGGATAAATTCTCCTAGTGTTGACATTGTATAAATTTAGGTTTACACACGATGGTATTGCAAATAATTTTACATTCAATAAGTATGACAATTTACAGTATCGCAATGGAACAAGAAGATGCGTTCATTAATTGAGATCATCAAAATATATAAATGATACTCATCTGATTTTAGGCACGATCCAGCCACTCGGGATGTCACACCTCTTTCTCGTACACACGATAAATCGGCTCGCTACTACGATCGATGGTCCTGTTCCGTAGAGCAGCAACAATTAATACATTGCATATGTTACAGAATACAAGATAGTAAATAATTTAAGTCTCTCAATTTCCATACTATGGAAGTACAAATGTGATATGATTGATGTGAATGATATGAATGATATGATTGAATGAATGAATCGTCAAATGTCGGTCTATGTCGTCTTGTCTTCGATTTATGCTGTCTCTGACTGAGTTATCTTTTCTGATCGTAATCTACACACTAGTCTAATCTCCTCTGTACTGCTGACATTGTACTATTTCGTGGGTAAGTTTGCTGGATAATTAAAACAAAAATATCAGATCTTCAAAAATAATAATCATAATAATGAAAATATTCAAAAGAAATTAGAATAATCCAAACATAATTCCTGTGGGTGTTATTATAGAATTAATCACAAAATAATGATCGCACTGCTCTTAAACGATGCTTTCAAAACATTTTAAAGTGAGCGCGGTGCGTCATTTTAACTGGTAAATTTTCAGAACCAAATAATCAATAATAATAGTACACTGGTGATTATGGTAATTCACAATCTTACAAGTTCACCACGTCATGAAATATAATCGTAATACTTAAATATGGTTCACACCAAATATTATCGTATATATGCAAAAATAATGTTAATATTTATGTGGGTTGTTGGTTTTAAATACAATTGCTTGAACGTGGTTCAAATCCCACTTCTGACACCAAATATAATCCTGCCTGTCAGCAACCTAGCTTTGACAGGCACACATGGATTCTTCTTTTGCACCACACGAATGATAACTCGTACGTCGTACAAAAGGATATCAATTTATTATGGCCTAGTTACACAGCAGCTCCGAGAGCTGATAGCAACATGGATTATATACATCATGACAATATTATGTTCTAACGTTATCTATGGTAGTATCTACTGTATTAATCTAAGTCTAAGTCACCACTATCTCTACTGTCCTATAAACAACACAGTATTCAAGGCGAATACTACATCTGTCTCCTACGCTGTCATGTCCCCGTCTGCTTGACTTTCGTGGCGTGTCCAGCCTCGAGCCGGTGACCCTTCGTGTGTCAGCAGGTTTGCGTGCTCGGTATTCCATCACTCGTTTAGTAGCTTTTCACTAGGTTACTATTCTAGAGTTATTACTATTAATGGATACTCCTCGTGGTAATGGTTTCCCCACTCTATTCTGGGTAACTCCTGATCACGTCCTACCGTGTCCTCTTTTAGGACACGTGTGTGTCCAGTCGGAGAACTGTTCACAGTTCTCCCTGCTGCTTCTGTCCCTTCTATTCCCTATTTCCTCGATAGGGATGTTATCTCTATCCTCTCTTACTCCTATTCCTTAGTTCTCCTCCTCTCTTCTCTATCTACCTACATGCGGCTCTTTGACAGTATTTAGTTAGATATTTGGGGGAAATGCTCTTGCAGTCTGGTCCAGGTTTCAGATTCGACTCGTCTTTCGATTCATTTAATAACTCCATCTCTCTGCACCCACTATTTCATCCCGGTTCATTGCTCGTCCGCTTTCTACAGCAGCCTGTCACCAATGGGGTGAAGCAAGGATGTGTCCTGGCACCAACACTGTTCAGCCTCATGTTTTCAGCTATGTTGACGGATTGCTTCGAGAACAACGACATTGGAATAGACATCAACTACCGCATGGATGGAAAGTTATTCAATCTCAGAAGGCTGAAAGCTAAAACCAAAATTAACAGCGACACCGTCAGAGAGCTCCTGTTTGCTGATAATTGCGCTCTATATGCCAGCTCAGAGGCAGACATGCAACACAATGTTTCAGTTTTCTCACATGCCTGTGCCAACTTTGGGCTCAATATCAACTTGGAGAAGACTGTAGTTATGTACCAGACAGCTCCATGGAATAATCACACTGTGCCGAATATCAAAGTGAATGATCATAGACTAAGTGTTGTGGACAAATTCACCTATCTTGGCAGCACTGTGTCACAAGCTGCCACAAATGATGACGAAGTGAATGCAAGAATCTCCAAGACCAGTGCAGCATTTGGCAGACTGTACAAGAATGTATGGGACAGAACTGGAATAAGCCTGCAAACAAAGCTAAAAGTCTACAAAGCAGTTGTATTATCCACACTGCTATATGCTTGTGAAACCTGGACTGTTTATCAGCGACACGCTAGGAAATTAAACCACTTCCACACAGTCTGCCTTGGGAAGCTATTGCAGATTAAATGGCAAGACAAGACCCCAGACACTGAAGTCCTAGAAAGAGCGAACATGCCCAGTATCCACACTCTACTGATGAAGAATCAGATTCGCTGGGCTGGTCACTTGACTCGCATGCCAGATCACAGGCTCCCTAAACGAATTTTGTTGCGTTGTTGTAAACGCTCCCAAGGCGGCCATAGGAAACGCTTTAAAGACACTGAAAATCTCACTGAATGCTTTTGGAATTCATCATGACACCTGGGAGGCTGCAGCCAGAGACAGAAATTCGTTTACCATTACTTCCACAGCCAGACTACAGCTGTAGTCACAACCATTACTACCACAGCCAGGCTATAGCTGTAGTCACTGCCATTACTTCCACAGCCAGACTATAGCTGTAGTCACAACCATTACTTCCACAGCCAGATTATAGCTGTAGTCTCAACCATTACTTCCACAGCCAGACTATAGATGTAGTCACAGCCATTACTTCCACAGCCAGACTATAGCTGTAGTCACAACCATTACTTCCACAGCCAGGCTACATGTTCTCGAGCACATTCTCCCTTCACAGTCCTCCGTGATGGCCTTTTCAAGGTGCTCGTTTCTCTTTACATGTTGACAGATTCACTGTTAAACAAAAAGTGGGTTTGGACCAAACAAAAATGGATGGCAGAAAATGGGAAGTAGGGGTGTGTCATCATTATAGCCTAAAAGTTGTTAATATGGTAGCAGACATGTTGATATAACAAATTATTGGAGGTTGCTTAGGAAAAACTACTATATTTATATTTTAACTGAGACAACATTTCGCATTGACAACATTTCAGCGATATATAAGCACATGTCATATACGGGAAGTCACTAAAAGCGATTAATAATCCCATCGCACATAATCAGTTAAAAAATAATTAATTGTCATAACTGTTGTTTATTTATTTATTTATTTAATCATTCATTTATTTATTTATAACCAATCTTTTTGAATGTTGACTTCTTGCCTGAAACTTTAAATACGTAGTTTTGGCAACCGGTCATGTGTGTCGGAACGGCCCATCAGGTTGTAATCACATGCTATTAAAATATTGTTTACCATGACGGACACCCGATGAAGCAGTCGTGGATAATCTCCTATTTCAAATTAACAAAACCGAATCTGTCTTTGATGGATTATGTAAATGTCCATGAGGTTCAATGTAAATCAATTTGGTGTTAACAAAGGAGTTAACTACAGGGAAAGAAACTAGATATTCTATTTAAGATAAAATAAGTCGTTGGTTATTAGACTAGATAACGTCTTTGAGATAACACAAGCTTTCGTTTTACAATTATACTAGATAATATTCTGAGGATAATACTGATTACTGTTGGGAAATATATTAGATATTGTCATTGAGATACCACAAATTGTTGTTGTTGTTGTTGGAAAACATACTCGACATTATCTTCGAAATAACACAAGTTGTTATTAATGTGATGAGCGGCTGGCCCAGTGGCTAGAACGCCGTATTCTCCTTCGGGAGACCCGGGTTCAAATCCTCGGTAAGGTATGGAGTTTTTCTTTCCTGTCTGGGGCAAAAACAAAAATAAAACTCTAACTTGCACATTTCGCGGCGACTGCAAGAGCCAGGCGTCCTTAATTCCTCAGGTTCAAGACCCCCTGTCATACATCGCACGGTCCTATATTGACAATAAATGAGTTTTTTTAATGACAGTTATTGTTACTGGAAAACATGCTGGACATACTCTTGGAAATAACACAAGTTGTAGAATTTTAATTATTTGAAATGTTGGCGCATGCAGGACTTGAAGACTATTGGTGTCCAATCTCACCCTAACTATTGGCAGGACTTGAAGACTATTGGTGTCCAATCTCACCCTAATTATTGGCAGGACTTGAAGACTATTGATGTCCAATCTCACCATAATTATTGGCAGGACTTGAAGACTATTGGTGTCCAATCTCACCCTAACTATTGGCAGGACTTGAAGACTATTGGTGTCAAATCTCACCCTAACTATTGGCAGGACTTGAAGACTATTGGTGTCCAATCTCACCCTAACTATTGGCAGGATTTGAAGACTATTGGTGTCCAATCTCACCCTAACTATTGGCAGGATTTGAAGACTATTGTGTCCAATCTCATCGTAACTATTGGCAGGACTTGAAGACTATTGGTGTCCAATCTCACCCTAACTATTGGCAGGACTTGAAGACTATTGGTGTCCAATCTCACCCTAACTATTGGCAGGACGTGAAGACTATTGGTGTCCAATCTCACCCTAACTATTGGCAGGACTTGAAGACTATTGGTGTCCAATCTTACCTTAATTATTGGCAGGACTTGAAGACTATTGGTGTCTAATCTCACCCTAACTATTGGCAGGACTTGAAGGCTACTGGTGGCCAATCTCACCCTAACTATTGGCAGCACTTGAAGACTATTGGTGGCCAATCTCATCCTAACTATTGGCAGGACTTGAAGACTTTTGGTGTCCAATCTCACCCTAATTATTGGCAGGACTTGAAGACTATTAGTGGCCGATCTCACCCCAACTATTGGCAGTCAAATGACAGATTCATTCTGACCAAGGACATGGTTTCTTCATGGCGAAGTTGCTGAGACGCTCGCCTTACGTTCCGAAATTTTTGATTTCAATTCCTGACCTCTGTCATTGGGTTAACGAGTACAATGATTTGTTTTGAGACTTTAGTGTTGTTGCTGGAGCTACGAAGTGAGCGCTCTGAGCTCTTCGAAAGAAGCCGAGACATAAGATGTAAACACGGTACAATGATTCTCTCGTCTTTTAAATACTTCTTCAAGCAATGATTGCAACAGGTGGTTACTGATTGTCTACAATCATATGGAGAAATTGATATGATTGCCCGAGTGTCTTAAGGCTTGTACAGGTTGCAGTCCCGAGCTTCACCCCCCACAAAAGAGATGCTTGTTGATCTGATGGTCCTTGTTGTTTAGCCAGACTTATCATAATGTGGCAGGTCCTTTGCAGAACTTTGATCTCGTCACGGCTCAGGGAATAATCACCCGATCTCTTGCTGTTTCTCCTGTCTCATCATGGCTCAGGGAATAATCACCCGATCTCTTGCTGTTTCTCCTGTCTCATCACGGCTCAGGGAATAATCACCCGATCTCTTGCTGTTTCTCCTGTCTCATCATGGCTCAGGGAATATTCACCTGATCTCTTGCTGTTTCTCCGGTCTCATCACGGCTCAGGGAATAATCACCCGATCTCTTGCTGTTTCTCCTGTCTCATCATGGCTCAGGGAATATTCACCTGATCTCTTGCTGTTTCTCCGGTCTCATCACGGCTCAGGGAATAATCACCCGATCTCTTGCTGTTTCTCCTGTCTCATCATGGCTCAGGGAATATTCACCTGATCTCTTGCTGTTTCTCCTGTCTCATCACGGCTCAGGGAATAATCACCCGATCTCTTGCTGTTTCTCCTGTCTCATCACGGCTCAGGGAATAATCACCCGATCTCTTGCTGTTTCTCCTGTCTCATCATGGCTCAGGGAATATTCACCTGATCTCTTGCTGTTTCTCCTGTCTCATCATGGCTCAGGGAATATTCACCTGATCTCTTGCTGTTTCTCCTGTCTCATCACGGCTCTGGGAATAATCACCCGATCTCTTGCTGTTTCTTCTGTCTCATCACGGCTCAGGGAATATTCACCCGATCTCTTGCTGTTTCTCCTGTCTCATCACGGCCCAGGGAATATTCACCCGATCTCTTGCTGTTTCTCCTGTCTCATCACGGCTCAGGGAATAATCACCAGATCTCTTGCTTTTCTCCTGTCTCATCACGGCTCAGGGAATAATCACCCGATCTCTTGCTGTTTCTCCTGTCGCATAATGGCTCAGGGAATATTCACCTGATCTCTTGCTTTTTCTCCTGTCTCATCACGGCTCAGGGAATATTCACCCGATCTCTTGCTGTTTCTCCTGTCTCATCACGGCTCAGGGAATATTCACCCGATCTCTTGCTGTTTCTCCTGTCTCATCACGGCTCAGGGAATATTCACCCGATCTCTTGCTGTTTCTCCTGTCTCATCACGGCTCAGGGAATAATCACCCGATCTCTTGCTGTTTCTCCTGTCTCATCATGGCTCAGGGAATATTCACCTGATCTCTTGCTGTTTCTCCTGTCTCATCACGGCTCAGGGAATATTCACCCGATCTCTTGCTGTTTCTCCTGTCTCATCACGGCTCTGGGAATATTCACCCGATCTCTTGCTGTTTCTCCTGTCTCATCCAGTTCACGAGTAGAGTTCTCCCGGAGATTCTCTAGGGTCGTCGCTGGAGCTACTGGGTTCGTGCTTTTGCCGACGCTTTCGGCAGACCGCCCTGCGGGAAGGGATCCGCCCATATGGGGTAAAGCCCGATATGGGGGGAACCCCGGTATAGAACCCACGGCTCCATACCTTCAACCCCACTGGATGAAATGAATGGTCATCGTCATTCTTGATGGACAAACAACAGCAAAGCCCGATGCAATGAAGTCGATCCTCTAGAGTTTAAACATACCTCGCCGCTGTTTTTTTAAACGAAACGACCGAATTTCTATGATAAGCACATTCGTTTACATCAAATGAAGCTAATCATCATCATCATCATCATCATCATCATCATCATCATCATCATCATCATCATCATCATCATCATCATCATCATCATCATCATCATCATCTACCTTGCCAAGTAACGTTGGCGTCGATGTCTCTCCACAGATCTTGGCCGCTGGCTTTTGCCCTGAACCCATGGACTCGCACTGTCTTATCGGACATCGAATACAACTGACGCAGACACGGACAATGAAGACAGGGGCAACAGCGCCACCTTTCAAACACGTTTGTATTACAACACACAACGCACCCCACTCTCGGAGAGACTGCTGATTCAAGCCTCCACGAACCCAGCCATTTATTTCTCTGTTGGTAATGAAAACAGTATATAGAAATGTTATCGCCCACCAACACAAACCCACTCAAACCATTGTCTATTTTATTATGTTCTCTACATGTATAATATCCGGTTGTGTGAGTGTTCTGATGTTAGAAGCCAGGCTTCTTCCATGTTCAGATCATGTTGATTGTCAGTTTTGTTCTCTTGTTTGGGCCTCGATGTTCTAAAAACCCTTTTTTATTCCTGTACCATCTAAGATTAACATCTTCAACCTTCGTCTTCGATGATTGCGAAATGATCCACGGCCCACATCTGTAAGGTACTACAGAAAAGATGCACCTTCTCGACAATTTTATTTCGACTTGTTTGCCCGTATTGTGCCATGGGCGATTAATATCTTGTAATCTCTGTATTGCTTGGGCCAGTTTGTGTCTGACTTCTGTTGAAGTCTCCAATGCTGTTGATTAAAAAGTCAAGATATTCAACATTTCTGACATCTTCAATTTATTCATCATATTTAGTGTTGATGGGTGGGTGGGGGATGTGTGGGTGTGAGTGGTTGAGGGATGAGTACGTGAGTGAATGAATGTGTGTGGGGGATGAGTGTGTGGGTGGGGGTGTGGGTGGGTGTGTGCGTGTGGGTGGGAACATGTGAGTGGGTGGGGGATGTTGGTGGTGGGGTGTGTGTGGGTAAGAGGTGTATTTTTGTGGATGGGGGATGTGCTGTTGGGTGGGGGATGTGTGTGTGTGTGTGGATATGTGTGTGTGTGGGTGGGGGTGTGTGTGGGTGGGGGATGTGTGGTTAAAGGAAGTGTGATTGGAGGAAGGGTGACTTAGGAATGGGTGGGTGGAGGATGTGTGGGTGGGTGAGTGTGTGTAGGTTGGGGGATAGGTGGGTGTGTGTGTTTGGGTTCAGGATGTGGGGTTGGGTTGGGGGGGGGGAGAATTGCGTGGGTAGGGATGTGTGCAAGTGGGAGAAATGTGTGTGGGGACGGGTTTTGTGTGTGGGTAGGTGCGGGGTGTGTGGGTTGGCGGGGGATATGTGTGGTTGGGGGATGTGTGGTTGGGGGATGTGTGTTTGGCTGGGTGGTTGGGGGTGTGTGGGTGGGTGGTGGAGGATATGTGGGTGGGTGAGTTTTGGTGGGTGAATGATGTGTGTGTGGGTGGGGAGATGTGTGTAGGTGAGGGGATGTGTGGGTGGGTCGTTGCATGTATGTGTGCATGGGGGTGTATGTAAGGATGTGTGTGGGGGATGTGTGGGTGGGGATATGTGTGTAGGTGGGGTGTGTGTGTGGGTGTTGGATGTGGGGGTTGGGTAGATGGGTAGGGGAATATACGTGTGCCTGGGGGTTTGTGTGTGTGTGTGGTTGGGTGGGGGATTGTGTGGGTAGGGGATGGGTGCGTGGGTGAGGGATGTATCTCTTGACATGGTAATATGCAGTGTGTATGTTTACGACATTCTTTTGACAATGTTTCTTTCCTATGTGAATGTATTATGCACTATTGATGAACGAAAGATTAGTGATTGGAAGGGCCGAATGTAAGATCTGCGTGCCCAATTTGTTACCTTTCGAAAATAAAGTCCGTTCGTTCGGCTGTTCATTCGTTCGTTCGTTCATTACTGATTATGACTTTAGACTGGCAATATTAGAATGTGTGTTTATGAACATTATTATTTATTTTACAGGTCAGACATTGACACTGTGTTTATGAACATTATTATTTATTTTACAGGTCAGACATTGACACTGTGTCTTGAGGGATAAGGGATTGGAAGAGTATATCCTATTTGAGGGGAGAACCGTTTCATCTGCATATCTAAGCAATGGCAAACTATTACATTCAAACTTGCACATAAATCACAAACAGCATATCTAAACAATGGCAAACTACTGAACGTAAACTTGCTCAGAAATCCCAAACAGCGTATCTAAGCAATGGCAAACTACTGCATTTAAACTTGCACAGAAATCACAAACAGCATATATAAGCTAGAAACAGAAATGGTTTTGTTATAGATGGATTAGAAAGAACATTGAAGGCGCGGTTCCGGGAAGAACAGAACGGAGTCATTCAGCACGAAGATGGACGCAGGACCTGAGGTCACAGGACCTAGGGACACCGGACCTTGAGGACACATGACCTTGAGAACACAGTGAACGAGACAGCAAAACCGGCAGTGAATCGAGGCTGTTTCAGCTGGTCGTAATGAGGGCGGCGTTCTGCACACGATGATGACGAGTGTGTTATATTGTCTAAGGCTAGCCACTTAAACAAAAATGTTTTTACACTCGCTCGCTTTGAACTAAAGCGAAGTCTTTACACACTACTCCGACTTCAGAGGTACTTGTAATTTACGTCCCCAAGTCAAGGACGAGAGGTCAAGATTTGAGCCCAAATCTCCAGTGGAGGGGTTGAACCCCTTACCTCGGCATCAGCACACCATGCTGACCTCTGTCTAGGCAAATATGGCTTGCGGGCTAGCGAAGTTGATAGCGAACTACGCTCGTAATGAACACGGTCGGATTCTGGTTTGTAGTCTGGGCTTGTCGCTGGTCAAAGTGAGGGGATAACTTGCCGCCTCTTTCTCCTTGCTGTAGGCCGAAACAACGTGGTAGCTCTATCTCATCACTGACAGGTTGCAGGACGTTGCCACACGACACATACAATTATAAGATTTAGAGGAGACTACTGCAACACACGTTGTATTCATTACGGATTCAAAGAGTATGCTTAGTAAGGTGGAGATAGGAATGTTTCGTGTGGAATGGCTCTCGTCGATTCAGAGGTCACAGATTGTGAGAATTGTATGGATATGGTGCCAGACCATGCGGGAGTGCGGGAGAGCGAAAAGGCTAATAGGCTGGCAGGGAATGCACCTTTTGGTGGTAGATTACCTATGGACAAGGGGGAGGTGGTCATGCGCCTGTGGGACCAGGTGGAGAGAGTGGGGGAACAGATTGAGAACCCATATGTGGAAAGAATGAGATTGCGGGGGATCGGCAGGTGTTCTGGAAAAATCTCAAAACAGAGAGAAGACCAGGAGAACTTTAAATCAGATAGCGGTGGGAACGATTAGTAGTATGACTGTTTGCTGGCTGTTGAACGAGGGGACGGAGCACGTCTGGGAAGGTCCTGAGTGCAGTGATGTCGGTACGTAACTCAACTCAACTCAACTCAACAAGAACTTATGAATAAAATGATAACGGCATGTATTACCACGACAATCGTCATTTCTGGGTCCGCTGAGAGAGAACCGGGTCTCTTGTGACAATCGGGATCTTCCAAGGCGTTAGAGGCAGTGGTCGACTTGAGGAGAACATGCTGAATGTGATGATAGAGTGGCACGGGAGACTATCGGCAGTTGTACCTACGGAGAACTCAGAAATCTGGTGAAGGAAGATTATCTCTTTCCCCGGCAGGTTTGGCGCACTATGATGATGATGATGATGATGATGATGATAATATGCAGTCTAACACAGCTTTCAGCCATTTTTTCCCGCGTGAAGACAAGCACGTTTCCCCAAAAGCTTCTCGTTATATCTGAAGCCCTGCAGAGTTCTCATTTCTAGCATGAATAAAATTAGTGTAACTGCGGTAAAAGTTATCACAGCCGGGGATTATGAGTTAAGTAGCACATATTATGGACGTTCATTTGAAACCCGTTCCAATGGCTTTATTACAAAAGCATGAAAGAAACATTAACAGGTGTGGTAGAATTAAACAAAGCATTCATTTTGAATGAATTATGCACCATGGGTTGGAGAAGAAGTCGCCGTAGGCATTCAGGCAAGCATCCCATTGCTTAGGTTGGCGACTAATGCCGCCCGCAAAAAAGGATTGTGGTTGCTCACTGAACCAAGTGTTTACCGCGATCATTACATCTGCATCTGTGTGAAATTGTTGCCCCTTGAGAGCTTTTATTTAGAGGTCCGAACAAATAAAAATCACATGGTGACAAATCAGGACTATAGACTGGATGTTGCAGAATTTCCCACTTCTTCCTTGCTAATGCTTCCTGCACAATCTCTGCGACATGCGGATGAGCATTATCGTGCAACAAAATCACACCGCGAGAAAGCATGCCGGGTCGTTTATTCATCATGGCTTTTTGCATCTTGCCTAGTGTTTGCATGGAGTGGGTAGAGTTGATGTTGACACCAGGTTCTTTAAAGTCGGCCAACAATAGCCCTTCATGGTCAAACAATGTGCTCAGCATAACCTTACTAGCGGAAACCTGTAACTTGAATTTTTTTACTTTTGGTGATCCAGCATGCTTCCATTGCATGCTCTCTCTTTTGCTGCTCGGCTCAAAGTGGTGACACCATGATTCATCGCCACTATGCGGAAGAGAAATGCATCACCATCCACTCTGTAAAGCAGCAAGTGGTTCAAACACCATCCCATGCGTTCCTCTTTTTGGTGGTTGGTCAACATCCGCGGTACTCACTGTGAACACACCTTCTGATGTTGCAGTTTCTTACGAACGACCTTTTGTGTTTTCCTTGTCCCAATTGACAAATCAAATTAATTTGCTAGCGAACGTATGCTTCGACAACGGTTTATCTGTACTGCTGCATCAATTTTGGCGATAGTGTTTTTGTAACAATATGCGCTTGACCCGGCCGTCGAAGATCTGTCGTGAACTGACGTCCTTTCCGAAACATTCGTGCACAGTCTGTCACTGTTGTCTTCGACACGCATTTGTTACCGTACGCTGCCTGCATTCTTCGATGAATGTCCACTGGTCGACGTCCTTCAAATGAAAGAAACTGAATCACCGCTCTTTGAGCTTCTTTGGGCGGATTTTGGATCAACCCAGCAATTTTCTCAACGGTCAGAAACAGAACCCATGCATCATGGGACGATATTATTCATTGGTCAGTACCTATCACATGACTCTAATATGATCATGTTCAACGTACGCAATTACGCAGTGTGCGGCATGAACGGATTTTAAATGAACACCCCTTATATTTTTCAATTCTTTTCATTTTCTCTTCATTGCTCTAATTTTTTCATCTTTCCATTCTTGTCATCCCATTTTTATGCCTTAATGTAGTCACTGCAGTGTCTTCCACACATATGTTATGTTTTATGTATGTATTTGTTTGCTGATCAAGGCTGGTCGCTGCAACTCCATGTGTTTACCGTCATGTGTTCTGTAAAGCCACAGTATTTTATGTTATTCTATGTATTGTTTCCATTTCTAGCACACTCTACAAATATTGCCTGGCCGACACTCAGTTCTCCGATGCAGGACACATAATGAGGTTGCAATCGGTACTATTAGAGTCGGGGCTCTTCACTATCTGTTGCAGATGAGTACGGAGCACACATGGAAGTATCTGGAGGACTATGATATCGGTTCTTGATTTAACTAAATTCAGGTATATCACATGTCACGATAGAGGATAAACATTTTCATTTTCCATCCATAATTGTAATCTGAAAGTCGCTTGTCCAAATAAAAGCAGTTTGTTGATGAATAATTACATCATTGTTTAAACCTACCATGTTGACACGCATCACGAATTTCCAAAAGTAACGATTGTTTACACTCAGGAAATAAATGACCGTAGACCCCGAGGTAGACCAAGAAGACGGTGGAGAGATAATACATGTACAGACCTACAAGCACTTGGAATCAACGACTGGCAAGAGAAGGTCCACAAGAGAGACGAATGGAGACGGATTGTATTTGCAGCAAAGAACCTCAATGGCTCGGAAAGCTGAAGAAGAACGATTGTTTACCTCAACTGGACCACGGATCAGATTTACTTTTACTGAGTTCAGCAATATGTCATATTTGCATCTAACGACAGAACTTGTGCAGTATAGTTCATGCATGATTCATTTTGGGCTAATTTTTAAGTAACATTTTCACCAGCTGTGACATAAAGCGCTGATTAATAAATGATAAAGGGGGCCGTGTTGATATATCTGAAATAGATATCTCCACCCATAGGGAACTGCATCTGTGACAGCCCACCCTGGTAGAACAATGGCACAGTTATAGTTCCCCGGAGTATATATCTTATGTCAAATATTCATAATTAAAAATATTTGTTACATACTTGACGGCTTATTGAGGCACGAATGAACGAATTTTATTTATAAAGGACAAACAAAAATCATTGAGAAATGAACGTCGTGAACATAAACATTGCGTATTACCATGTAATACATACATACATACATACATACATACATACATACATACATACATACATACATACATACATACATACATACATACATACATACATACATACATACATACATACATACATACATACATACATACATACATACATACATACATACATACATACATACATACATACATACATACATACATACATACATACATACATACATACATACATACATACATACATACATACATACATACATACATACATACATACATACATACATACATACATACATACATACATACATACATACATACATACATACATACATACATACATACATACATACATACATACATACATACATACATACATACATACATACATACATACATACATACATACATACATACATACATACATACATACATACATACATACATACATACATACATACATACATACATACATACATACATACATACATACATACATACATACATACATACATACATACATACATACATACATACATACATACATACATACATACATACATACATACATACATACATACATACATACATACATACATACATACATACATACATACATACATACATACATACATACATACATACATACATACATACATACATACATACATACATACATACATACATACATACATACATACATACATACATACATACATACATACATACATACATACATACATACATACATACTTTACATACATACATACATACATACATACATACATACATACATACATACATACATACATACATACATACATACATACATACATACATACATACATACATACATACATACATACATACATACATACATACATACATACATACATACATACATACATACATACATACATACATACATACATACATACATACATACATACATACATACATACATACATACATACATACATACATACATACATACATACATACATACATACATACATACATACATACATACATACATACATACATACATACATACATACATACATACATACATACATACATACATACATACATACATACATACATACATACATACATACATACATACATACATACATACATACATACATACATACATACATACATACATACATACATACATACATACATACATACATACATACATACATACATACATACATACATACATACATACATACATACATACATACATACATACATACATACATACATACATACATACATACATACATACATACATACATACATACATACATACATACATACATACATACATACATACATACATACATACATACATACATACATACATACATACATACATACATACATACATACATACATACATACATACATACATACATACATACATACATACATACATACATACATACATACATACATACATACATACATACATACATACACACACACACACACACATACATACATACATACACACACACACACACACACACACACACACACACACACACACAAACACACACACACACAAACACATACACACATACACACACACATACATACATACATACATACATACATACATACATCCATATGTCATGGACGGTAATGTTTTGCCATCTCACTCGATCACCAGAGTCGTTTGTCAGCTCCGTGTTTCTGTCTCGACCGTGGCATGTGGCCAAACTATCCAGGTATTTTTTCTCTGTCTTCCCCTTGGTCTCTTCCCTTCGATTTTGCCAGTTGTCACCAAGTTCTCCAATTCATTTCTTCTCATAACATGCCCAAAACATTTTGACTGTCTACGTCTAATGACTTTAATCAGTTTTCGATCTTTATTTGTTTCTCGAAGGACTTGTTCATTGGTTTTTCTGTCTGTCCATGGTATTCTTTGCATTTTCCTCAGAAACCACATTTCCACAGCCATCAGATGTTTTTCAGCTTGTCTGCTCATTGTCCACGCTTCACATCCATATAACATTACAGGTTCTATGTAGCATTCATCACTCTTTTTCTCGTTTCAATTGATATCTTTTTAATGGTTAGTAGGTTTTTCATCTTGCAAAAGGCTACCTTCGCAATGACAATTCTATTTCCAATCTCTTCAAGGCATCTCTCATCAGAAAACTGTTCCGTGATAATTGTACCGATTCACTTGTTAAAGAATATGCCCATTTACTTGTATATTACATTGTGGTATTTCTTCCTTCCCAGTGACGACCATAATCTGTCTTCTTACAATTCAATTCTAACCCTAGTTGTTCACTGTGTGAACATACATACACACGCACACACATATTCTCTCTGTATGGGGATATGGTTCCAGCTTCATATCGATATCACACCCGACGCCTTTACGTCCAGGATGTTCGCTGGTACCCATTTTCAGGCCGTGTCGACCTGGTGGGGTGGCATATTGGTTTTACATCCCTTCCCCTTTTCCTTCCCCCTCTCTGGATGGGAATTCGAAGATATATCCACCTGGTCGGTTAGCTAGCGGACTGCCCACTGCGCCACCTGTCCTCCATGTTACAAGATAGTTGGATGTCATTAAGAGGACGTGGCAATTAACCCCAGCATTTATTGGCTGTTTGTAATTTATTTTGCAATTTTACTTTCAGTAGTTTGCCAGTGCTTTCTGACCAACCCACGTCACATACTACCAAAATCAAAGCTCAGCTGTCTGCTTTCAGACCTACCGATGCAGATCTGGAACCATCTACCCCAGTGGTTTTCAACCTTTTTTGACCCGTAACCCCCTTCACCATATTTTCAGAACTTCATTCCCCCCTTTCGCATTTCCACCCTAAAAATCCCCCTCCCCTCCCCTACACAGTAATAATGGAAGCAAAATTTAATAGCACTACTAAAACAAGTCTAGACGTCCACATAAAACGATATTTGCGGTCTACTTACGTTATAAAATGAATTTCAGAAGGGTGAGACGTACAGAACCATAAAGCATGAAGGGAAAAACAATATCAAGTAATCGGTTCTTGTATTAACGCGATCTTGAAATAATCTTAATTCCCCTATCCCCCCTGAAAACCCTAAAATTTCCCCCTGAGGGGGGGGGGGGTGGGGTGGAATTCCCCACCGGTTGAGAACCACTGATCTACCCCGTGTTTTGGGAGATTGTGAACCAGTGACCAGGTGTGTCGGGGAATTGTGAACCAGTGACCAGATGTGTCAGAAAATTGTAAACCCGTGACCCGGTGTGTCGGAGAATTGTGAACCCGTGATTCGATGCGTCGGGGAATTGTAAACCCGTGACCCTATGTGTCGGAGAATTGTGAACCCGTGACCCTATGTGTCGGAGAATTGTGAACCCGTGACCCTATGTGTCGGAGAATTGTGAACCCGTGATTCGATGCGTCGGGGAATTGTAAACCCGTGACCCTGTGTGTCGGGGAATTGTGAACCCGTGACCCTGTGTGTGACCCTGTGTGTCGGGGAATTGTGAACCCGTGACCCTGTGTGTCGGGGAATTGTGAACCCGTGACCCTGTGTGTCGGAGAATTGTGAACCCGTGACCCTGTGTGTCGGAGAATTGTGAACCCGTGACCCTATGTGTCGGGGAATTGTGAACCCGTGACCCGGTGTGTCGGGGAATTGTGAACCCGTGACCCTGTGTGTCGGGGAATTTTACAACCGCATTCACTAACCCCACCCTCACAGACCAATTACCATCGTCATCAAGTGCCGACTGGCGAAGGCGTTCACGACTCTCCACAGATCTCGATCTTTGGTGTTCTGGATCAACTCTGCTGTTGATATTCCTCCATGCCACCTTCTTAGTCCATCCGGCATAATTTCTCTTGGTTTACCCCTGCTTCTCTTCCCCTTGATTTTTCCAGTTGTCACAATGTTCTCCAATGCATCTCTTCTATCACATGACCAAAGAAAGCTGTTTGTCTCAACTTTATTGCTGTATATAATGTACTAATACAAGGCGCGTCCACCGGGTGGCGGAAGTGGAGTTTCCTCTAGATATTTTGTCTAGTGGTTAGCTGTAAATACTTTGAATAAGCAGCCGTGGACCAACACAGCCGACGACCACTGAGAGGATGCGAGTTAGGTTGTGGGGCAGCTGTCTCTAAAAATACCTCAAAACTCGATGAAGTGGCCATCGGCGGATAAGAGGCGCCACATATAACCCTAGACAAAGGCTAGTGAAGTCTACCATTCACAAACCGGCGGAAGGCAGGTGGAAACCAACGCTGTATTTTTCCCCAAGATAATCATGCTTTGAAATAATATTAACTAAAGCAATTGAACATTGCCGGTGAAGATCTGCGAATAACAACGAACATATATTGGCAGCAAACAGCAGCCATAAGAATCAACAACCTTGTACGAACATTTCAGTATATAAAGAAGGGCGTCAGACAGGGTTGTGTATTGTCTTCTGATGTGTTCTCATTGTCCAGTGAATATATAATGAGATCTACAGAAAATATGTCAGGGATCCTGGTTTGATTGATTGATTGATTTAGGAGCCGACATCACAGCATTCGGGGCATTCCCATAAGCGCTCCGTCCCCATCCTCAGCAGCCAGCGAAGAGTTCCAACACCAATAGTACCAGTAGCAATCTGATTATATGTCCGTCTCGTCTTTTCTCTGAGCGTTGATCGTCGGCCAGATCTCCTCGTCACCCCTCGCTGTCTCATTCTTGCCAGACCATGGTGATCCATTTGCTCCTCCGAGGTGTGTACATGCTCCCACAAGGTCGCAACCATGTCTGTCTTGTCATGCATAAATACTCCACCAAGTTTTGCCGAGCCAGGCAATCTGTCCGCCTGTTCATTCCCCAGCACACCAGCATGCCCCGTAGAAAAGATCCAGACGATGCTTGTCACCCGTGACCTCCGAAGCGAAGCAAGCCACTCTGCACGAAGCTTGCCTGTCTTCACCCTACTCAGCATGCTTTCTGAGTCAGTTTCAATCACGATGTGTGTGTGTGTATCGTATTCTCCATCTAGCGGAAAGCTGCACTGACCGCCTTAACCTCCATTCTTAAGCTAGATGTTGTGGTATCATATGCCAGGCTCTCCTGCACCAAACGCCGACCATCGGCTTTTGCTAAGAACCCCCAGGCACTTCTCCTACCTCTCAACACCGACCCATCTGTGTTGATAATCACATCACCCGAGCGAGCATTATCCTGAATTAGTTGCTGGATTTCCACTTCCGTGGCTCCTGCTGGGATCCTGGTTGGTGGACATAACATAAATAACTTACAGTATGCTGACGACACCGATTTGATAGCAACAAGTCAGAACGATCTACGGGAAATGATAGACACAGTGGGTGTAGAAAGTGAAAAATGGGCCTTAGCTTGAATAATAGAAAGACAGAAGTCACGGTGATATCAAAGAAACAGATTGTGTCTGAATGTGCAATTAAAGTACAGGACGTTATTTTGGGGCAAGTGCAGAAATTCAGATATCTAGACACATGGATAACATTAGATAGAAGATGTATCACTGAGATACAGAACAGAATAGGACAAGCAAAAACTGCATTCTGTCAAATAAAGAACATTTTGGTGCAATAAGTCACTGTCCTTGAAAGTTAGAAAAAGAGTTCTTGCGTGTTATATAGAACTAGTTTTAACATACGGCTGCGAGTCCTGGACAATTAGTGAACAGGCGAAAAATCGATTGAAGCCTTGGAGATGCGGTTTTATAGAAGAATGATGAAAATTAATTGGACAGTCGAAAAGAGCAATCAGGATGTTTTAAGGTAAATTGAGTCGCAAAGACAACTTTTCACAATCATCAGAAATAGGCAGTCATCGATGTCTGGCCACGAATAAGAAGAACATAAACTGGAATGTATTGTGTCAACCAAAGAGATTTGTAGACAGAGAGATAGCTGAAGACAGCTTGAGAAGATTCTTGACAGTCTGGTGTTCTGGCACGAATTGATCCATGACGTCGGAGATCGTAATGTGTGGAGAGGCATGATCGCCAACGCCAACCAGCAGGGCACTGGATGATGATGATATAATGTTCTTGTTGCATTTCCACAAGCGAGTATTGCTAATTGAATGCCAAGCCATTACCGTCATCAGTTTTTTGGATATATTTTTGTTTTTGCCCTCGCTCCATTTGAACTCAAGCGAAGCCCATACATGTGCTACTATTTCTAACAAAAAGTCGACATGGTAGACTTCATTGCACCGGGTTTTATCCCATATGGCTTGGCTTCTTTCCGCAGCGCGGAAAGCGTCGCACAAAGCACGATCTCCGTAGCTCTAGCGACGACCCACAGGAGTCTCCGAAAAATTTCATTCGTACACCGAAGGACGCGGCCCGGAATCGAACCCACAACCTTCGGAGCCAGAGTCAAACGGCTTGACCACTTCGCCACGGAGACTAAATATAGCAAGATATCTCAAAACAGTACAAAAAAGAAAACAGGGATGTGTGACTTCCGCGAAAAAGTGCCAAATAATAAAGACAGTAAAAAGATAAAAAAGATAAAATATACCTTACAGGAACTACTACTTCTAGAGCCCTGGACTGATGTATGCTCGTGAATTAGCTTTCTCTATTAACATTGTCCCTCTTCATCAGGCGAAGCCGCTCCGACTTCTGAGGTACTTGTAATTAACGTCATAAATGTTCATTTAACAATGTTCTTTCAATGTGCATGTAACACGCACGATATATAGTTGACTAGCTGACCCGGCCCGGCTTCGCTCAGGCTCTGGCGGGGATCTATCTATCTATCTATCTATCTATCTATCTATCTATCTATCTATCTATCTATCTATCTATCTATCTATCTATCTATCTATCTATCTATCTATCTATCTATCTATCTATCTATCTATCTATCTATCTGTCTGCTTGTCTGTCTGTCTGACCCGGCCTGGCTTCGCCCAGCCCCTGGCGCGGATCTATCTATCTATCTATCTATCTATCTATCTATCTATCTATCTATCTATCTATCTATCTATCTATCTATCTATCTATCTATCTATCTATCTATCTATCTATCTATCTGTCTATCTATCTATCTATCTATCTATCTATCTATCTATCTATCTGTCTGCTTGTCTGTCTGTCTGACCCGGCCTGGCTTCGCCCAGTCCCTGGCGCGGATCTATCTATCTATCTATCTATCTATCTATCTATCTATCTATCTATCTATCTATCTATCTATCTGTCTGTCTATCTATCTATCTATCTATCTATCTATCTATCTATCTATCTATCTATCTATCTATCTATCTATCTATCTATCTATCTATCTATCTATCTATCTATCTATCTATCTATGTATCTATCTATCTATCTATCTATCTATCTATGTATCTATGTATCTATCTATCTATCTATCTATCTATCTATCTATCTATCTATCTATCTATCTATCTATCTATCTATCTATCTATCTATCTATCTATCTATCTATCTGACCCGGCCCGGCTTCGTTCAGCCCCTGGCGGGGAGCGTCTCATTAAATTCATACAAGTAGTCATTATACATTCAAATACATTCTCTAAGCGTACAGAGTATGCGTTCGGCCCCTGGGCCCTCGCAGCTAATTTATTGGTTGCAGCTAGAAAATTTCATTTAATGTTAGGATTATTTAGTTTTTTAAATGTTGACGTATAATTTTTAAGTTATGGTCGAACACCAAATATGGTCTAATGTTCGCCTGTTTCAGATGAACGTGCTTGAGCATTGCGTACTCGATTGGTTTCCAGTCTTGCTTCCTGTTGCTCGCCTGTTTCAGATGAACGTGCTTGAGCATTGCGTACTCGATTGGTTTCCAGTCTTGCTTCCTGTTGCTCGCCTGTTTCAGATGAACGTGCTTGAGCATTGCGTAATCGATTGGTTTCCAGCCTTGCTTCCTGTTGCTCGCCTGTTTCAGATGAACGTGCTTGAGCATTGCGTAATCGATAGGTTTCAAGTCTTGCTTCCCGTTGCTCGCCTGTTTCAGATGAACGTGCTTGAGCTTTGCGTACTCGATCGGTTTCCATTCGTGCTTCCTGTTGCTCATCTGTTTCTGAAGCTCGTAATGCCTTTTTCTTTCGTACTTGAGGTGTAGATCCACCAATCGCTTTTCGTTTGGGTGGCATAACTGATTTAGTTTTGGAACCTGATCTAAAAAAACAAAATTAGATTTTTAACTAACTATTATGAAAAATGTGATGTTGACACACACGCGGCCAACTTTTTTTTAAAAACAAAAACAAAATCAAGAATCTATGGAGTCAAATCCATTATAAATGGGTATATTCTCGATTTTGTTTTTGTTTTAAAAAAAAGTTGGCCGCGTGTGTGTCAACATCACATCTTTCATTCAATGTTGCACGCCTGTTAAAATGCGGGTTTTTAAAATAAATCCATTATCTTTAATGAACACTGGTTTCACATAAAAAGTTGTGTTAAAAAATTTTCACTATTTAAATAGATGCATTAATTTTATGATAATTATTATGAAAATGCCTTAAAGATTATATCACTATATATTATAACTCATATGTCTGTAAATAACTATAGAAAAGAGTTTATAAACCTGTGAAAACAATGCAACAATCTATAAATAAAATAATAGTGATGTTATTAAAAGTTATAACCCTTGAAATAACTTTTCTTATGTTAAGTCCCCTTGATAAATATTAGCTGCCCGGCCCGGCTTCACCCAGGCTCTGGTGGGGATCTATCTATCTATCTATCTATCTATCTATCTATCTATCTATGTATCTATCTATCTATCTATCTATGTATCTATCTATCTATGTATCTATCTATCTATCTATCTATGTATCTATCTATCTATCTATCTATCTATGTATCTATCTATCTATCTATCTATCTATGTATCTATCTATCTATCTATGTATCTATCTATCTATCTATCTATCTATCTATCTATCTATCTATCTATCTATCTATCTATGTATCTATCTATCTATCTATGTATCTATCTATCTATCTATATATCTATCTATCTATCTATCTATCTATCTATCTATCTATCTATGTATCTATCTATCTATGTATCTATCTATCTATCTATCTATCTATCTATCTATCTATCTATCTATCTATCTATCTATCTATCTATCTATCTATCTATCTATCTATCTATCTATCTATCTATCTATGTATCTATCTATCTATCTATCTATCTATCTATCTATCTATCTATCTATGTATCTATCTATCTATCTATGTATCTATCTATCTATCTATCTATCTATATATGTATCTATCTATCTATCTATCTATCTATCTATGTATCTATCTATCTATCTATCTATCTATCTATCTATCTATGTATCTATCTATCTATCTATCTATCTATCTATCTATCTATCTATGTATCTATCTATCTATCTATCTATCTATCTATCTATCTATCTATCTATCTATCTATCTATCTATCTATCTATCTATCTATCTATGTATCTATCTATCTATCTATGTATCTATCTATCTATCTATGTATCTATCTATCTATCTATGTATCTATCTATCTATCTATCTATCTATCTATCTATCTATCTATCTATCTATCTATCTATCTATCTATCTATCTATGTATCTATCTATCTATGTATCTATCTATCTATCTATCTATCTATCTATCTATCTATCTATCTATCTATCTATCTATCTATCTATCTATCTATCTATCTATCTATCTATCTATCTATCTATCTATCTATCTATCTATCTATCTATCTATCTATCTATCTATCTATCTATCTATCTATCTATCTATCTATCTATGTATGTATGTATGTATGTATGTATCTATCTATCTATCTATCTATCTATCTATCAATCTATCTATCTATCTATCTATCTATCTATCTATCTATCTATCTATGTATCTATGTATGTATCTATCTATCTATCTATCTATCTATCTATCTATCTATCTATCTATTTATCTATCTATCTATCTATCTATCTATCTATGTATCTATGTATCTATGTATCTATCTATCTATCTATCTATCTATCTATCTATCTATCTATCTATCTATCTATCTATCTATCTATCTATCTATCTATGTATCTATCTATCTATCTATCTATGTATCTATCTATCTATCTATCTATGTATCTATCTATCTATCTATCTATGTATCTATCTATGTATCTATCTATCTATCTATCTATCTATCTATCTATCTATCTATCTATCTATCTATGTATCTATCTATCTATCTATGTATCTATCTATCTATCTATCTATCTATATATGTATCTATCTATCTATCTATCTATCTATCTATCTATCTATCTATCTATCTATCTATCTATCTATCTATCTATCTATCTATCTATCTATGTATCTATCTATCTATCTATCTATCTATCTATCTATCTATGTATCTATCTATCTATCTATCTATCTATCTATCTATCTATCTATCTATCTATCTATCTATCTATCTATCTATCTATCTATCTATCTATCTATCTATCTATCTATCTATCTATGTATCTATCTATCTATCTATGTATCTATCTATCTATCTATGTATCTATCTATCTATCTATCTATCTATCTATCTATCTATCTATCTATCTATGTATCTATGTATCTATCTATCTATGTATCTATCTATCTATGTATCTATCTATCTATCTATCTATCTATCTATCTATCTATCTATCTATCTATCTATCTATCTATGTATCTATCTATCTATCTATCTATCTATCTATCTATCTATCTATCTATCTATCTATCTATCTATCTATCTATCTATCTATCTATCTATCTATCTATCTATCTATGTATGTATGTATGTATGTATCTATCTATCTATCTATCTATCTATCTATCTATCTATCAATCTATCTATCTATCTATCTATCTATCTATCTATCTATCTATCTATCTATGTATCTATGTATGTATCTATCTATCTATCTATCTATCTATCTATCTATCTATTTATCTATCTATCTATCTATCTATCTATCTATCTATGTATCTATGTATCTATGTATCTATCTATCTATCTATCTATCTATCTATCTATCTATCTATCTATCTATCTATCTATCTATGTATCTATCTATCTATCTATCTATGTATCTATCTATCTATCTATCTATGTATCTATCTATCTATCTATCTATGTATCTATCTATGTATCTATCTATCTATCTATCTATCTATGTATCTATCTATCTATCTATCTATCTATCTATCTATCTATCTATGTATCTATCTATCTATCTATCTATGTATCTATCTATCTATCTATGTATCTATGTATCTATCTATCTATGTATCTATCTATCTATCTATGTATCTATCTATCTATCTATCTATCTATCTATGTATCTATCTATCTATCTATCTATCTATCTATCTATCTATCTATCTATCTATCTATCTATCTATGTATCTATCTATCTATCTATCTATCTATCTATCTATGTATGTATCTATCTATCTATGTATCTATCTATGTATCTATCTATCTATCTATCTATCTATGTATCTATCTATCTATCTATCTATCTATCTATCTATGTATCTATCTATCTATCTATCTATCTATCTATCTATCTATCTATCTATCTATCTATCTATCTATCTATCTATCTATGTATCTATCTATCTATCTATATATGTATCTATCTATCTATCTATGTATCTATCTATCTATCTATCTATGTATCTATCTATCTATCTATCTATGTATCTATCTATCTATCTATCTATCTATCTATCTATCTATCTATCTATCTATCTATGTATCTATCTATCTATCTATCTATGTATCTATCTATGTATCTATCTATCTATCTATCTATCTATCTATCTATGTATGTATGTATCTATCTATCTATCTATCTATCTATCTATCTATCTATCTATCTATCTATGTATCTATCTATCTATGTATCTATCTATCTATCTATCTATCTATCTATCTATCTATGTATCTATCTATCTATCTATCTATCTATCTATCTATCTATCTATCTATGTATCTATCTATCTATCTATGTATCTATCTATCTATCTATGTATCTATCTATCTATCTATCAATGTACCTATCTATGTATCTATCTATCTATCTATCTATGTATCTATCTATCTATGTATCTATCTATCTATCTATCTATCTATCTATCTATCTATCTATCTATGTATCTATCTATCTATCTATCTATCTATCTATCTATCTATCTATCTATCTATCTATCTATCTATCTATCTATCTATGTAACTATCTATCTATGTATCTATCTATCTATCTATCTATCTATCTATCTATCTATCTATCTATGTATGTATCTATCTATCTATCTATCTATCTATCTATCTATCTATCTATCTATCTATCTATGTATCTATCTATCTATCTATGTATCTATCTATCTATCTATGTATCTATCTATCTATCTATCTATGTATCTATCTATGTATCTATCTATCTATCTATCTATGTATCTATCTATCTATGTATCTATCTATCTATCTATCTATCTATGTATCTATCTATCTATGTATCTATCTATCTATGTATCTATCTATCTATCTATCTATCTATCTATGTATCTATCTATCTATCTATCTATCTATCTATCTATCTATCTATGTATCTATCTATCTATCTATCTATCTATCTATCTATGTATCTATCTATCTATGTATCTATCTATGTATCTATCTATCTATCTATCTATCTATCTATCTATGTATCTATCTATGTATCTATCTATCTATCTATCTATCTATCTATCTATCTATCTATCTATCTATCTATCTATCTATCTATCTATCTATCTATGTATCTATCTATCTATCTATCTATCTATCTATGTATCTATCTATCTATGTATCTATCTATGTATGTATCTATCTATCTATCTATCTATGTATCTATCTATCTATCTATGTATCTATCTATCTATCTATCTATGTATCTATCTATCTATCTATCTATGTATCTATCTATCTATCTATGTATCTATCTATCTATCTATCTATCTATGTATCTATCTATCTATCTATGTATCTATCTATCTATGTATCTATCTATCTATCTATCTATCTATCTATCTATCTATCTATCTATCTATCTATCTATCTATGTATCTATCTATCTATGTATCTATCTATCTATCTATCTATCTATCTATCTATCTATCTATCTATGTATGTATGTATGTATGTATGTATGTATGTATCTATCTATCTATCTATCTATCTATCTATCTATCTATCTATCTATCTATCTATCTATCTATCTATCTATCTATCTATCTATGTATGTATGTATCTATCTATCTATCTATCTATCTATCTATCTATCTATCTATCTATCTATCTATCTATCTATCTATCTATCTATCTATGTATCTATCTATCTATGTATCTATCTATCTATCTATGTATCTATCTATCTATGTATCTATCTATCTATCTATGTATCTATCTATCTATGTATCTATCTATCTATCTATGTATCCATCTATCTATCTATCTATCTATCTATCTATGTATCTATCTATCTATCTATGTATCTATCTATCTATGTATCTATCTATCTATCTATGTATCTATCTATCTATGTATCTATCTATCTATGTATCTATCTATCTATCTATGTATCTATCTATCTATGTATCTATCTATCTATCTATGTATCTATCTATCTATCTATGTATCTATCTATCTATCTATGTATCTATCTATCTATCTATCTATCTATCTATGTATCTATCTATCTATGTATCTATCTATCTATCTATGTATCTATCTATCTATCTATCTATCTATCTATGTATCTATCTATCTATCTATCTATGTATCTATCTATCTATCTATGTATCTATCTGTCTATGTATCTATCTATCTATCTATGTATCTATCTATCTTTCTATCTATCTATCTATCTATGTATCTATCTATCTATCTATGTATCTATCTATCTATGTATCTATCTATCTATCTATGTATCTATCTATCTATGTATCTATCTATCTATGTATCTATCTATCTATGTATCTATCTATCTATGTATCTATCTATCTATCTATCTATCTATCTATCTATCTATCTATGTATCTATCTATCTATCTATCTATCTATCTATCTATCTATCTATCTATCTATCTATGTATGTATGTATCTATCTATCTATCTATCTATCTATCTATCTATATATCTATCTATCTATGTATCTATCTATCTATCTATCTATCTATCTATCTATCTATCTATCTATCTATCTATCTATCTATCTATGTATGTATCTATCTATCTATGTATCTATCTATCTATCTATGTATCTATCTATCTATCTATCTATCTATCTATCTATGTATCTATCTATCTATCTATGTATCTATCTATCTATGTATCTATCTATCTATCTATGTATCTATCTATCTATGTATCTATCTATCTATCTATGTATCTATCTATCTATGTATCTATCTATCTATCTATCTATCTATCTATCTATCTATCTATCTATCTATCTATCTATCAATCTATTTATCTATCTATCTATCTATCTATATATCTATCTATGTATCTATCTATCTATCTATCTATCTATGTATCTATCTATCTATCTATCTATCTATCTATCTATATATCTATCTATCTATCTATCTATCTATCTATCTATGTATCTATGTATCTATCTATCTATCTATCTATCTATCTATCTATCTATCTATCTATGTATCTATCTATCTATCTATCTATCTATCTATGTATCTATCTATCTATGTATCTATCTATCTATCTATGTATCTATCTATCTATCTATCTATCTATCTATCTATCTATCTATCTATCTATCTATCTATCTATCTATCTATCTATGTATCTATGTATCTATCTATCTATCTATTTATCTATCTATCTATCTATCTATCTATCTATCTATCTATCTATCTATCTATCTATCTATCTATCTATCTATCTATCTATCTATCTATGTATCTATCTATCTATCTATCTATCTATCTATGTATCTATGTATCTATCTATGTATCTATGTATCTATGTATGTATGTATCTATCTATCTATCTATCTATCTATCTATCTATCTATCTATCTATCTATCTATCTATCTATCTATCTATCTATCTATGTATCTATCTATTTATCTATGTATCTATGTATATATCTATCTATCTATGTATCTATGTATCTATGTATCTATCTATGTATCTATGTATCTATATATGTATCTATGTATCTATCTATCTATGTATCTATCTATCTATCTATGTATCTATCTATCTATGTATCTATCTATCTATGTATCTATCTATCTATCTATGTATCTATCTATCTATGTATCTATCTATCTATCTATGTATCTATCTATCTATCTATGTATCTATCTATCTATCTATGTATCTATCTATCTATCTATCTATCTATGTATCTATCTATCTATGTATCTATCTATCTATCTATGTATCTATCTATCTATCTATCTATCTATCTATGTATCTATCTATCTATCTATCTATCTATCTATGTATCT
>OY992897.1:80398212-80405712 GCA_963921405.1 Cepaea hortensis
ACCGGCACAGGTATGACTGACCTGAAAGATAGTCAGTGAAGACAAGGGCAACTCAGGATCTGGGGCAGGGATCCCAGACCTGACACTATGGCTGTGATATGATTTTGTTATTTAAGTGTAACAAGTCCTGAGTTCTCCTTAGTTAAGGCTATAGTAATGAATTATCAGGAGTATAATTCATTATGGACATATAGTTATTAATGTGTGTAATTCATCAGTCCATGGGTGAAGGGATTGATGAATTGATGAGTCTGTCAGGAAGGAGAGGTCCGGCTGGACACCTTCTCGATACAGTAATCCCTACACTGAAAGGAAAGTAAGTGTATATGTTGATTGAGGATGGGAGATGAAACCGGATTGGACTGGCACCAGGCGAAGGATGCTTGAGAGTCATACAGTCGACTCTGGTGCTAGGGGTTATATGTAGCCCAGAAGTGTTACTTGACTGAACAGGTGTGCTATTGCTTTTTCTACCATCATTATGCCTATATATTATAGTGACTAGGTAGATCTATGATGTGATGATTTCATACTCATGTTGGTAGACATGAGGAATGTCTGAGAGGCAGGTGACAGGGTGGAGATGCTGGTAGTCTTTGTTGTAGTTGAGTACTCACACCAACCTCTCCGTGTTTCAGGATCTGTTATTACTATACAGAAGAAGATTCAAGAGCTGCACCATGAGCTCTATGGGCCCACTCATTCCAGTGCCTATCCAGAAGTTGATTGAGGCTATACTGGGAGTGGTTGTCTGAGTCTGCGAGATCAATGTTGGAAGGAGCTGAGTGCTGAATAAGTCGGTAGGTCTAGGGTAGGACCTCCGTCAAGAGTCCGACGAGTGTCATCCGATCCTGAGAGGATCCAACACTGAAACGTCTGGTGATTCAAGCCAGTGAAGCACTGGTGACATTCAGTCTCTGTGTAAACCTTGGTAATTGCAAGGTAGTGACCTTTCAAGTTGTGCAGAGTGATCATTGTTACTGGTCGCCATGACCTGTGTGATATGCTTCTGGCCCGGCTGGGTTATGGGACACCATGTATCAGTTGATGCTTACATAGTGTTTTTACATTGGTTACCTTTATGAAGCCAACATGTGGTCTAGTGAACTAGGACATTGATTACAACATTGGTGGAAACACCAGAGTGACAGGTTTGTTAAGGTAGGGAGCTACCTCATGCCAACGTTATGAACTGTTGCCAATGTTTGTGAAGGTAGGGAGCTACCTCATGCCAACGTGATGAACTGTTGACAGTGTATGCTAGGTTGTGAGTACTACCCATGGATCAGGGTAGGTACATAATACTGTGTGAAGATCTATTGTCCAAGGACATGGAACTAAGGTGAAGTGGTTAGTCACCTGATAGACTTTACCAGTGACATTGTGTGTTCGTGTGGAGCAACCGCTTATTATGTAAGTGACATATCAGTGTGTGGGTCACTGATGAGATAGAAGAGTGACCTGGCTCTTGTGTATTTTGAGACGGCGCTACATGTATTTTTTCTGCAAGTGGGAGACCGCTAATGTTTTAGGGTCGGCCCAGACTTCATCAAGAGTGTGACGAGGGAAATAGTACGACAGCAAGGAAAGGATCCTTGTTCATCAGTGCAGTGTCCGTCAGGCAGTGGTACGGCGCTTGATCAGCCCTTGCTTGGTTCTCTGGGTGAAGAGGGAACTTTGGAGAGGCAGCAGACCTTGGAGTTCCAGTCCACTGGAGGAGCCTGGGTGAGTCGCTACCACGACTGGACAACCGCACGAGCTATCGTCCGCCTCCATGATGAATACTCATCTGAGTCTTTGATCTTGTACATAGTTCTTCTAGTCTGGCTTCCAGCCATCCTTCTCTGTGTTGTGGTTGACGTAGTTCAGAATTAAATTTTTGTTCTCTTAGCTATGACTTTGTGTAGTGATATGACTGGTGTCTGGTCCGAGCCCCTTGGGGTGTGGAACCCTAGGTGAGGGAGGGAAGGTTAAGCTGTCCCGGCTTGTGTGGGGCCTGGTAGATGTAGAGTGCTATTGAGGTGGTTGGAGCAAAGGCAGGGGATATTATCTATCGTGGCAAACCAGTCCAAGCCCCGGCGGTCTTGTCACAAGATAGAGTGGGGGCTCGTCCGGGATCTTCTCTTTGTTCTGACATCTCGTAGGAATAGGTTATAGTGTCATCTGTCCTATACCTATTATCTACTTGACGAGTAGGGCTACTGGTACCTTTCTCTTCGACGTGGACAGACATTTAGTTAAGTTAGTATAGATACATAGTTACAGTGTTGGTTGGAGTACAGTTAGCATTGTGATTGGGTATTGCATATCTATACTGATACTAAGTTACACTAAGCATGGCTACTCGTACTTTAGATTTAGCTAAGGTGCGGGCATCTGCAACTGAGATGGGATTGGAAGGTGAGGAGTTTAAAGCCTATGTACTGGAAGTAGAGAGAGACTTCAGAGCAGAAGAGAGGGAGAGAAGAAAGTCGGAAATTGAGCTGGAAGCTCGAAAGGTAGCACTTGAAGAGCAAAAGTTGGTGGCAGATCAACAGGCACAAAAACTGGCAGCTGACCTAGAGTCTAAGAAATTAGATGCTAGGAAGTTGGAAATGGAACATGAGTTCCGTATGAAGCAACTTGAGGTAGAGGCTAAATCGGTTGGTGAGTCTGAGGGAGCAGTAGGTGGAGTAGCTTTACCTAGCTCATCAGTAGCCAGCAGACCAGCTTACCATGCTATGAAATGGCCGTTTCCACCATTTGAACCGGACCAAGAGAAGATAGATCAATTCTTAGAGAAGTTCGAGGCAATGTGTAAAGCTATGGGTTTAGAGCCTGAGCGTTGGAATCTTAAGCTTTCACAAGGACTCCGTGGCACCGCGTACGAAGTGTATGCGCATCTTCCCCCAGGGATGGAAAATGATTATCCAACCCTGAAATCGGCTCTTTTGAAAAGATTCGAAATGACAGCCCATGCTTACAGGCGGAGGTTCAGAACTTCCAAGAGAGAACCAGGTGAGATGTTCTCGGCCTATAGTGTGAGGTTGAACTCATACCTGTTGAAGTGGATGGCATTGGCCAATTTCAAAGAGGATTATGAGAGTCTGAGAGAGTTGATGGTGGTGGATCAAATGAAAATGCAGATGTCCAAGCCTTTAAGGAATTTCTTAGGGGAAAATGGGGCGGAAAGGCTAGACATAGTAAAAAAGTTAGCTGAAAGGTATGTGGAAGTCTATGGTGAGACTGGGGATTCCAGTCAGACTGATTCACAGAAAAAGCAGAAGGGGCTTGATCAGAAGCCCAAGACCAAAGGTCCCAAAGAATCATCCAATGTAGCAGATCCTGTGGTAAAAGACTCTGGTAAGAAACCCGATAAGCAAAGCCCTCCCGCCTCCCCAAAACGGAAGTGGAGTAAGAGGTGGTGTAAGCACTGTAAGTCTCCTTCCCATAATACTGTAGATTGTCTGAGGAAGCCAAAGGACTTGCACTTTGCGTGTCTCGCCTCTACTAGAGGTAGACCTAGCGAGACCACACCTAAGGGTCGGGAGAAACCAAAGTCTGAGAAATCACCTGTGATCGAAACGATAGAGGTGAATGGGAAGCAGGTGGAATGTCTATACGATACAGGATTGCAGTTTGAAGCTGTAATCTCATCCCACCTTGTGAGCCCAGGGCAGCTCACCGGCGAGACAAGAGAATTTCAGCTGGCCATGAGGAGCTCCGTAGCTATGGACTTGCCGATTGCTCGGATTGACATTCGGTGCAGGTACGTTACGGGTAGCATCCTGGCGGCTGTGCTGCCTGATCCTATTTACCCTTTGATCCTCGGTCGTCCGCATGTATTCCTGGGGGACCCCAGGGAACATTGTCTAGTGAGCGCTAGGCAGGCCAGGGCTAAGGATGGAAAAAGGCAGTGTGGTAAGGAAATAGACCATTCTCTTGCGAGGTTAGTGAGCAGTGCTCAAAGTAGGGACCCGACTTTGCGTCCTTACTTACTGGAGGTGTCCCAAAGTTCTGTCCCGCCAACTCCGGGTCAGTTCTATGTAGAAAACCGGTTGCTTTATCGTAGAGCCGGGCAAGGGGATAGCCAGTACGGTCAGATGGTAGTCCCTACTGACTACAGATCCCGCTTGATACATAGAGTGCATACCTTATCCTTAACCGGACATAAGGATGTGGGGACAACAGTCCAGTGTCTTTCCAGCCACTACCACTGGCCTGGAATGACAGGCGACGTGCGGAGGTATATCCGGTCGTGCCCAACGTGTTGTCTGGCAGCACCAAAGCACAAGACCAAAAACGGTTTATCTCTGCAGATTGGAGATAGGGTTCTCGCGCTTCTCCCAATCGAGGGGGCGGAATTCGAACTCGGATGGCAGGGCCCTTTTCCTGTGGAGCGGATAATGTCCCGATCCACGTATGAGGTGAAGGTCCGCGGGGAATTGCGTAAGTTCCATTGTACTCTCCTTCAGAATTTGGAGAGGTCCGAGGTAGTTTCTCCACAAGATAGGGCGACTACCATCGCGCTAGATTCGGTTCTGGGTCCAGACGAGGGCGAGGAAGACTCAGTCCTACGCAGTACATCCTGTGGGGAGGGTCTGCGGTCTCCTGAGCGTTCAACCGTAGATAGGGCGAACGGGCTCCGTCGGGAAGAGGCCCATGGTGTTAAGCACACTGGGAATCGAGGTCGGACAGGCGATGTCACAACTGGCACGACGGGATCGTCGGGTGACTCGATACGCCGACAGGCTCACTGTCCTTACTCGCGGGAGAGAAGGCAGGAGCAAGGGTACTCCAGACGAACCTGGAGTAAGCGACCATTCATTTCGGTCGACATCCGCGAACAGTCCACGAAGGTGATGCCTAGTCGGGATAGGAAATATCCTATTGTCAGAAGGGACGAACGAACCTTCAGTAAAGTAACCGATGGCCTACAACAGGTGGATGCGGAACAGTCCAGTGTAGACCGATCCTGTAAGCCAATCACCAGGCCGTTACGTTTCGGGCCTAATCGCTGGAGATAACGTATGTTGGAGGCGGTGGTTGGTGATCCAGCATCCATACCATTCTGGTAAATCTCCCCAGGGAAAGTGAACGTTATGGAACGTCTTTTCCTGGAAATCCAATCTTGATAGAGTAGAGGTTCAGAGTTCAGACCGATCTTTGTCTAGTGAGTTCGACCGGGTCGACCATCTTAAGTGGGGGCCTATGTGACGAAACGGATAAATATCGTAAGATCTCTGCATAATAGCCCTTTGAAGGGAGTGCCATGCGTTGGTCTCCCTTTAATTTAATGTCAATTAATAGGGGAGTTCCCTAGAAAAGTAGTGCGGGGGCGGAGCTATTCTAGTTATTTATAGAAGAATCTAGAATGTTCCCCCAAGTGCGTACGTGGTTTTGATCTCTAAGTTCACGAGTGTGTTGTGCAGCACGGGTTGGAGGAATCCATCGTGACTCTGGTTTTCTTCATGAATCATGAAAGTCACGCAGCCCGTGTAGGCGAGTGGAAGGCGGACTGACGTTGTCGGAGTCAGTCGCCCACCAGACCTCAGCGTGGAGAGATCATGGCCAGCAGGCTGCAGTAATTTGGATGTCAATAGTCGCGGCCAGAGCGGACATCTACAGTCAAGGTTGTGATTCTTCAATCACAGGTTAGTTGAGTACTTATTCTATGATTTAATTGTTGTCGTAATGCCGTGCTGAGTTCCCGGAAGGAAATAATTGCCATCGCAAAATTGAGTTGTCGCGTAGCGTTATCCGTTACAGTTGGCGGTTGCATTGTTAAGTAGGCTTTATCGATCAGCAATGTAATGTGTTACCTGACGGAACAAGCCGTGTTCCACCGCGAGTGGGGTGTAAATAAAATAGGCCGAACGATGTGCGTTACAGTGTGTAGCAGTTACGGGTTTGGTTTATTCATTACGCAGGCAAGGCGACAGTTTGTCCGTCATGACATCCACATGCTATACGCTGTAAATGATAAGGTATAGCTTATTATTAGAGATGTGTAATGTGCTTCGTGACATTAGAATGGTAACGTAATTGTTCTATCAGTGATGGTGATTTTTCGAGGAATCAAGGTGAAATCAGCAGTGGTGTATTTGCTGTGTGCAGATAGCAGTGTTATTCCGCGTAAGCCGAATGGCGTTGCATCGGTAGGATAACAATTGATAAGAAGTATTCATGATACTATTGTTACTGCTTGTTGTCATGTCCGTCCGCTAGGATGACCGTGCGTGTTCCATCTTACGTTTGTCTAGGCAGCGGGAGGTAGGCCGGTACCCCCAACCCGATCAGTAATAGGTCCGACCCAATGCAATCGTGCATGTGCGATGGATGAACATACCCGATCGAGGGTGATGCGGCGCTCCGTAATTCGAGGCCGAGGTGTCTAGATAGATCGAGGTTTGAACCTAACCATTTCTGTCTCTAATATTCTACTCTTCTGGAACCCTGACTCGGTTCATGGAGTACTTGGAGTACTGCCGTGAGGTAGTAGTTGGGAGGGGCATAGTGGAGTCTGGAGGTTTGCTACATTGGATGACGTGACTTAAGTCGTCACGGGACAAGGTACACGAGACCCACAGTAGCTGTGGGAAAGTGTAGTGGTGGATGGCCACCACAGCTGTGCTCGACCGGCACAGGTATGACTGACCTGAAAGATAGTCAGTGAAGACAAGGGCAACTCAGGATCTGGGGCAGGGATCCCAGACCTGACACTATGGCTGTGATATGATTTTGTTATTTAAGTGTAACAAGTCCTGAGTTCTCCTTAGTTAAGGCTATAGTAATGAATTATCAGGAGTATAATTCATTATGGACATATAGTTATTAATGTGTGTAATTCATCAGTCCATGGGTGAAGGGATTGATGAATTGATGAGTCTGTCAGGAAGGAGAGGTCCGGCTGGACACCTTCTCGATACAGTAATCCCTACACTGAAAGGAAAGTAAGTGTATATGTTGATTGAGGATGGGAGATGAAACCGGATTGGACTGGCACCAGGCGAAGGATGCTTGAGAGTCATACAGTCGACTCTGGTGCTAGGGGTTATATGTAGCCCAGAAGTGTTACTTGACTGAACAGGTGTGCTATTGCTTTTTCTACCATCATTATGCCTATATATTATAGTGACTAGGTAGATCTATGATGTGATGATTTCATACTCATGTTGGTAGACATGAGGAATGTCTGAGAGGCAGGTGACAGGGTGGAGATGCTGGTAGTCTTTGTTGTAGTTGAGTACTCACACCAACCTCTCCGTGTTTCAGGATCTGTTATTACTATACAGAAGAAGATTCAAGAGCTGCACCATGAGCTCTATGGGCCCACTCATTCCAGTGCCTATCCAGAAGTTGATTGAGGCTATACTGGGAGTGGTTGTCTGAGTCTGCGAGATCAATGTTGGAAGGAGCTGAGTGCTGAATAAGTCGGTAGGTCTAGGGTAGGACCTCCGTCAAGAGTCCGACGAGTGTCATCCGATCCTGAGAGGATCCAACACTGAAACGTCTGGTGAT
>OY992897.1:80420712-80490712 GCA_963921405.1 Cepaea hortensis
AGTGTGATGTGGGTGTCTATGAGTAATTTCTCTGGCCTTGAGTGTGATGTGGGTGTCTGTAAGTAATTTATCTGGCCTTGAGTGTGATGTGGGTGTATCTGAGTAATTTCTATCGCATTGAGAGTGATGTGGGTGTCTGTGAGTAATTTCGCTGGCCTTGAATGTCATGTTGGTGTCTGTGAGTAATTTCTCTGGCCTTGAGTGTGATGTGGGTGTCTATAAGTAATTTCTCTGGCCTTGAGTGTGATGTGGGTGTCTGTGAGTAATTTCTCTGGCCTTGAATGTGATGTTGGTGTCTGTGAGTAATTTCTCTGGCCTTGAGTGTGATGTGGGTGTCTGTGAGTAATATCGCTGGCCTTGAGTGTGATGTTGGTGTCTATGAGTAATTTCTCTGGCCTTGAGTGTGATGTTGGTGTCTATGAGTAATTTCTCTGGCCTTGAGTGTGATGTGGTGTCTGTGAGTAATTTCTCTGGCCTTGAGTGTTGTCAAAGATCTAAATAAGAGTTTACAGAGTTAAGAATATAAGTAATAGAGCTAAGACAGAGACTAATAAAGGACACCAGACAGGAGAGACACCAACGCTATAAATAGCTTCACAACGGGACACACTTGTGTCAACCAAGAGGGCATTAAGTATAAGTGAGCGAGGGTTTCCCAAGACACTAGGAAACCGCCTCGACGAGTAACCATGGAGTACAGGTTACTCGAGTTAAGTGACCAGCGTGCTGGGACACCACGCACGCAAGACTCGTCAGCGCACTGAGGATCCAACGTCCGTGTTCGAACACGCAACTAGAAGCGTGGCTCAGACTGCGACTGAGACGACTGGAGAGTAGACGTGTTCCTTATGAATACTATAAGTTTATAGACAATAGTGATTGTTAGGCTGTAGATTCCATTCAGTGATTAATAGTATCATTATCACCTCTTCATTGCATCTGTGTAACGTACCATGATGTTTATTGTCAATGAAGTATTCCGCTCGCGGAGCTTGTTTGTAATCAGCTCTAAATAAATTGTACCTTTTGCAAATGACACGAGTTATTATTTCGTGTGGTGCAAAAGTAGGGGAGTCCTGAAATACCTGTCGCAAGCAAGTCGCTGACAGGCAGGACCCCATTTGGTGTCAGAAGTCCCTGAACCAACGTCAACATCACCATTTGGCATTATTTCTGTGTTAAAAATACCTAAAACTAACTTGAATTATTTACCATACAATGTCAGAAATAATTTTGTTTTGTGAATGAACGTTAGTGGTTAACACCATTACTACGTGATAATTAATATGTTACCATTTGTGGAGCTTGAACCACAATGAAGAAAGATTAATTTACAAGTTGTGTTATTCTACGAAAATTAATAGGAAATGTGTATGAATTTGTGGTAATGAAAATGTATACAAATATGAATTTAAATTATCAAGCAAACCATCGTGTACATTTCATTTTCTGTGATACAGCCATTAATGTCACCATTCATCACATTCATTTAGATATTTGTGAGTAGATGTCGGGGCACTACAGGAGCGCCAAAAGATAGCCCCCTAGGGACCCAACCCCCGGGGGCCCCACCCCCAGGGCCCCGGGGCGCGACCGCCCGACCGGGCCGTCCTCTGTATCCCGGAGCGCACGCATGGCGACCGAGCCATCGATTTAGAGTGTATCATCTACAGACATACCAAGATGCGCACCGCGAAGAACAGTTGTAAGTGGCTACGGCTACATTCCACAGAGCCCTGCAATCGGAGTTGTATGAGGGACTACTGCAAAGTCCATGCAGTGCTAATACGGAAGGGTTCATGTATTAAACCATGTCGGAAATGTGGGAAGGGGGTCAACAACCTCCTAGAACTATGTAAAGAATGTGGATATGACAAGGAGTATCACCGAATCTGGTACGAAGAGAATGTAAAGGACTATAATGCAGAGATTCGTCGAATTGCTAAGATTATAGTGGATTGAACTTTCAATTAGAGAGAGGTGAAGTCATCGGTGTACTTACACACCTACTTGTTAGAGACTGACGGATCTGTGTATTTAGCCATGCCTACGCTGATTCAGTTGAAACAGCAAGCCCGCGAGTATGGCATGCCATACAGTGGGAGGAGGAAGGCCGTTCTTGAGGGGGAAATATCCAGAGCGCGTGAGATGGCTCGGGCCACCCTGCTCGAGAAGAACCCCAATCTACAAGGGGCACGACTTGAAGCAGGGATTACCACCGCCCTGAGATTTGTATATGGTACCGCCGCGGACCGAGCCGCGATCGTCGCCGAGCGACGACACCGCGCCCGGCAGCGTGCTCAACGCCACGCCGACCTCGAAGCAGAGTTCCTTGCCCGAGCTGATAGTGTGCGAGAGGAAATGGATGAGGAGTTGGCGGAGCTAATTCGCAATGCACCCGAATTGAAACTCACCCGGGAGATTGAGGGGAGCCTGAGAAAATATGAAGCAAGCGTCCCAGAAGGTAGCGACTATGATGAGCCTGGACAATTTATGTTTTCGATGGAGCCCGCCATCAAAGCCCTGGTGGTAAAAGGGTTGGGGGATTATGGCAGCGTTAAAATGCAGCTGTATCTCCATCTAAAATACTATCGCACCACCCCAGAAGGCGAACAGATTACGGCAATCGCCACCCACGGAAGCAGGAACTATGAAGTACTGCACGAGGGGGAAATTGATGAGGGGCTGAAGCTCGCCAGAGCCAAGATATTCGCTGACAGTGAATGCTTCACCGAACAGGGCTCGGATTGGCACTATGATGAGTGTGTGCAGCTCGACCTCTACATAGTAAAATACCAACCATTCCGAGGCTCTAGCTACTTCACGACACCCAGCTTCATTCCACCACGTAGTGTTATGAATGTAAAGAATGAGGACAACCGCTGCTTTGAATGGGCCATACTCTCAGCGCTCTACCCAGTAGCACATGGAGAGCATCCTGATAGGCTCAACAATTATAGCGCCCACCTGGGAGAGCTAAACTTTGAAGGAATCGAGTTCCCAGTGCAGCTGACCAGCATTGCGAAGTTTGAAAACCAGAATCCTACCATAGCCATCAGAGTCTTTGGGTGGAACAAAGGACCAACCATACTCCGGACCAACACACTCCAGCGCAACCAAATCAACCTCTTGCTCCTATGTAAGGATGAGAATAGGCACTATGTCTGGGTCAAGGATGTGGGGCGGCTTCTATATGGAAACAGTAAATATGAGGGTAAGAAGTATCCATGTCTCAACTGTCTCCATGTACACTCCTCTCAGGAAACCTTGGACCAACATGTGCCACTCTGCCAAGGCATCAACACAGCCTGCCAGGTGAATGTCATGCCTAAAGAGGGAAAGATGAATTTCAAGTCCCTCCAGAAACAGATGAGGGCGCCATACATCATATACGCAGACTTTGAGACCTTGAACGTTCCAGTACATGGTGCGGCAATGGATCCAAGCCAGAGCAACACGCGCCAACTTGCTGAGCAGCCCCCTGCGGCTTCGGCTACACCATTGTACGCTGCGACGGGCTCACCACAAACCCTGTCGTATATCGGGGGGAGGATGCTGCCGACGAATACCTCACACGCTTGGGACAAGAGCAGGCCACGATCCACCACAAGTTACAGCGGCCGGCTCTGATGGTGCTGGGGCAAAAAGACCGTGAAGACTTTGCCTCCGCCACCACCTGCCACATCTGTAAAGAGCCGCTGGAGGAGGACAAGGTGAGAGACCACTGCCATATTACAGGCAAATACCGGGGTGCAGCCCACAATGTCTGTAATCTAGCATGGCGCATCAATAGAGACAAGCTGAGGATACCTGTAGTCTTTCACAACCTCAGAGGATACGACTCCCACATCATCATGCAAGCGGCCGGCCGTCTGGACTGGGGAAAAAGAACGGTCTACAAGAAGAAGAAAAACGGCCAATGGCAAACCAAACAAGTAGACAACACAACAATCACCTGCATACCAAACACCATAGAGAAGTACGCCTCCTTCACCATCGGTAAGCTGCAATTCATTGACAGTCTACAGTTCATGAATAGCTCTCTAGACACCCTGGTAGGGAACCTCAGCGAGCTGACACACTGCGGTAAATCAATGGCTCTGACACGTAGAGGCAACGATATAATCTCAAGATGTGAGACGTGCAACACTGAGAAGCACACCCCCTGGGCTGTCTTAATGAACAAGTTCAGGACCACGCTATGCCAGAGCCAGTCACATCTCCTTCTCCGTAAGGGTGTATACCCCTACGAATATATGGACAGCTTCGAGCGCTTTGCAGAGGACCGCCTACCACCCAAAGAGGCATTCTACAGCAAGCTCACCCGAGAAGGAATCAGTGACTCTGACTATGCCCACGCCCAGAAAGTGTGGCAGGAGCTCGATTGCAAAACACTCGGAGGCTACCATGACCTATACCTGAAAACAGACGTCAGTCTGTTGGCTGATATATTCGAGGCATTCCGAGACACCTGTATGGAGGTATATCAGCTCGACCCAGCCCACTACATCAGTGCACCCGGCCTGGCATGGGACGCACTCCTAACAAAGACGAAGGTGCAACTCGAGCTCCTAACCGACTTGGATATGCACCTCCTCTTTGAGAAGGGACTCCGAGGGGGTGTGGCCATGGTCTCCAAGCGGTATGCTAAGGCCAACAACCCCAAGACTTCAGACTATGACCCCACAACACCCAATTCGTGGATCATGTACCTAGATGCAAATAACCTGTATGGGTGGGCCATGATGGAATACCTCCCCACCGGAGGGTTCCAATGGGCCAATCCAACTCTCGAGGAGGTACTCAACACCCCCGACAACGCCCCAGAGGGATGGCTTGTTGAGGTTGATTTGAAGTACCCAGCGCACCTACATGAAGCCCACAGTGACTATCCGCTAGCTCCAGAAACCATGACCATCCCAGAGGCCTGGTTGAGCAGCTATCAGCGCGAGCTCCAGAACAAACTGGGGGGGGGGGGGGGGGGGTAAGTTCACGGAGCAAACAAAGCTGGTACCTCATCTCCACAACAAGGAGCGATACGTCGTCCACTACCGCAATCTCAAACTCTATCACAGCCTCGGTCTAGAGGTCACCCAGATCCACCGAGCCATCAAGTTCAATCAGTCCCAATGGATGAAGCCCTACATAGAGATGAACACCTCTCTACGAGCCCAAGCCAAGTCGGAATTTGAGAAGGACTTCTTCAAGCTGATGAACAATGCCGTCTTTGGGAAGAGTATGGAGAATGTTCGCAAACGCATCAGAGTCAACCTTATCAGAGGCACCGAGACTGACCGACTCCGAAAATTAATCGCCAGCCCCAACTACGAATCGTGTAGAATCTTCAACGGTGGACTGGTGGCGGTGCACAGCATCAAGAACAAGGTCCAGCTGAATAAACCAGTCTATTGTGGGCAGGCCATCCTGGACCAATCCAAGTACCTCATGTACGACTTCTGGTACAATCGGCTTAAACCCCAATACGGTAATAGACTCCAGCTCTGCTACACTGATACTGACTCCCTTCTACTTCAGGTGGAGACTGAGGATGTGTACGCGGACATGAAGACTCACTCCGACTGGTACGACTTCTCAGATTATCCGCGTGACCACCCCAACCATTCGACTGCGAATAAAAAGGTGGTCGGCAAATTCAAAGATGAATGCAACGGCCGCTCGATAGCTGAGTTCGTCGGTCTCAGACCAAAGATGTACTCAATCCTTGAGGAGGCCGCCAACATCAAGAAAGCCAAAGGGGTGGCTCGGGCAGTTGTGAAGAAGGACCTCAGACACGAACACTACAAGGACAGTCTGTTCGGTCAGCGGGAATACAAGCACACACAGGTTGCCATACGAAGCAAGGGCCACCAGATAGGGGTTTATGAGATGAACAAAACATCTCTGAGCCCCATGGACACGAAAAAATTGATTTTTGCTGATGGTATCAACACTAGGGCCTACGGCTACCTAGAATCCTGCTAGGGAGTAGCTGTGGAGCTCCTCACATCCACGAGCTGGTCCATCTACGAGGTAGAAGTCCATAGAGTAGAGAACCGAGGGATGCATAACGGGCAGATCGCCAGCCTGGGCCTCATCGCTTAGGGAGGATCCGGTCAGGAGGCATTTGGGTGTCGGGAGGAACAATCATCAGCTCTTCGCGAACGAAGCCCCGCGCTGGCCCATCCTCCAGGTAGTACAGCGCAGGCCGCCCATCCTGGCATACTGTTCTACGAATCTCGTGTACTGTTAATGACCACGAAGGATCAGTCGCCCGGCGCCGGCCACCTTCAAGCTCATGCTCCCCAGGCGAGCTTGCATACAGATACCGGACTAAAGCCTCAGACGGAATCACAGGCTCCTTGAGGCCGATAGTACGGTGAGCAGGAGCGGCCTGTGAATGGGATACAGAAGTGTCCTTAATGGCATCAACCGGCTTCCGACCCGTCAAACGAGTCACCTCACCGTTAAGAGCCGCGACCACCTGAGGAAGAGCCCGAACCCATTCAGCTGAACGTTCAGAGGACCCTCGAGCCGCCAGTAGTAGCTCTTGGGCGTACTGGGCACCGAACAGTCTCTCCGCCAGAGTGCGATTGAACCTCTCGACGATCGCCTGCTGCCGGTGATTCCCAGCTTCTCCACGCCGTATCTGTGTCTTATGCTTTGCTGCCAGCTGGCTCACAGCACGCATAAACTCACGCCCCGGATCAATCTGCAGAAGCCGTGGCCATTTGAGTGGCCCGCGTTTGTAAATTCGCTCTAGGGCCAAAGCCACCCCTTCACTGCTCTTGTCTGTCAAAGCCTCTGCTTCCTTAAACCGTGAGGCAACATCCACAACTGTCAAGGCATACTTAAATGTCTTACGACCAACCCGGTCATGTGGTAGGTAGAGCAAGTCAGCCTGATGGACGGCATTCGGTCTAACTTCATCAATAGATGGCCGCGGAATGTAACGAGGAGCGGGTAAATAGATCTGAAAAATAGCTTGCTTCTTGAGCCAGTCTCGGGCAACATCCTCCGAAACATTAGCTGCAGCAGCTAGCTTCTTAATGGCCGCCAAGCCTTTCCAGTAGCCCTGAGGGCTGTAGTAGATATCCTCCAGATCTTTCATTTTGGTAGTAGCGGTCAATCTCTAAAGCAACTTATAAGCAACAATACCAGTCGCTGCCAGCCCAAGAACGATAAAAGTGATCTCGCGGTCTTTCTGCGGCTCGGATGGCACATAGAAATCCGACAGGCGAGGTTCAGGCTCGAGGGGCTCGACACGTTTGCCAGAGATCAGGCTGTATTCCCGCATGGCCTGGTCGACATCCTTGAAAGAGTGAACGGCGTGGCCTTCACGCTGTAGCTCATCGTTGAGCCAGTCCAGCCGCGCGGTTCTCTTTCTCATCCACTCAGCCTGGGCCGCCTGTAGCCGCTCGACAGCCTCATCGTGCCGCCTCATTTCTTCATGGGCGTCCGCATGCCCTAGCTTGGAAAAGAGGTAGTTGCCCCCCGTAAACGCGAGGGCATTGACAACAGCGCCCCCTATCATCATTGCGACAGAGGCCATAGCTAGCGGTGCTGATACTGTAAGGGTTTATGCAATATATCAGCGGGGATCAAGCCCTCTTTGATAAGCAAATCTCGGAGTGCTAAGGCGATGAACGTGCCTAGGGTCTTTGTTATTGCAGCTCCAAGCCTCGCCTCATGCCTCGCATATAGCTTCTCAATTTCTTGATCAGGCAAGGCCTCAACCTGTTCCATTGTAAGTTTGGAGTACTTACAGCCTATGTACTGCCCGGCACGTCCCCCAGCCGCAAGTGCTGCCAGCCTTTCACGATGCAACGCATGTCCGGACTGTGGCGTTGTGGTAGGTGGTGATGCATGTCCGGACTGTGGCGTTGTTGTAGGTTCCGGAGCAGACTCTACCGGCTTTGCCTCTTCACGTAACAGCTGGTCGAGTATGGTGTCACAATCCATCACAGCGTTTGCAAATACCCAACGTCTAACTCTAATATAGGAATGCACAGCCCATCCAAGCACACAACATGTGCATATCAGTTGTAATACAACTAAGGCTGTTACGGAGTAACAAAGCACTGCTTCATACATGCTTAGCTGATGCTTAACATATGCTTAGCTGATGCTTAACATATGCTTAGCTGATGCTTAACATATGCTTAGTATCTAACAAACCTCACCAGCTTTGAGCACTTTATAAGAAAATGGGAACTTGGTCCTCAGTACCAGCTTTGAGAACTCATTGGTTTCGAGTTGCTTTCGCACCCCGTCACGTTCCTCCCTAGAGTGGATGATGTAGTTCTCATCCAGGCAGTCTTCAAAGCTATCCTTATCCTTGGAATGGAAGAGCGCCACCCATTGTGTCTGCGCTCTGAGGCCTTTCGCAACGGCGTTGTACTTCTGGGTTTGAACCCACAGACTTTGCTGGGCATGTCGCCCGCTAAAAGCTAGATAAGTCAACATAGTCCGCTTCTGCGCAATAGCGTCCTCTGCGCCGCAGTCATCAATGATGTATAACGTTGGTGTCCCCTGAAACATTTTATAGAAGGCCTCTAGCCATTTGAGCAGCCGATCACCGGGGTCAAATATGAAGACCTCGGGATCTGACCACACCCACGGCCGGGCCCGGTATGTTTCATTGTATCGTACCGAAGGGCAAGCAATTACAATATGCTCGAAAACACCCCTGTACGGGCCTTCCAGGAGGTCGAGAATGAATTCTGTTTTACCACACGATGTGGGGCCTGTGATGATGGCCGAGTGTGGCTTAAGTGGGAACTCCATTAATAAACAGCACTAACGAATCTCCCGGTGTCGATGTTCAGCTGTCCGTCCATAACCAAATAAACGTAGCAGTACAGGGGCCCCGCCGGTTCGGCCTCTTTCGTGATCTGGAGAGTGATGCCCCCAGAGCCGTTCTCTACACGCCGGCCGCTGCCGTGAAGATGGTCATCGTCGGAGGTCTGGAAGTCCAGCCACAAGCAGAATTTTGACGTCAAGTACTCGCCTAGACTAACATCGAACAATCCTAGCTCTTTGGCGACTGCGCTTGTCTCAGGGTGCCTTTTGAGGACACCAGCGAAGAATTTCCTCGCTTCGTCCCAGAGCTGGTGTGGTGCTAAGCCGTGCGCAAATAGCTGATTGGCTTGTCCTTCTACGATGACTTCAACTTTGGTGATCTGTGGGTTGTAAAACCACTCTGGTTGGCGTGCGAAATCCTTTTGGTTGGCGGGGTCTTCCCATAATAGGAGAATGCCTTTCAAAGACTTACAGGGTGTGTTCAGATTGATGTTCCATATCGAGTCCTCCTTTTTCTGAGGGATCCGTCTATGTCGTAGGACCCGCTCGTATAACACCACCATACGGCTCTCATACATGCTCCGAATTAGCCGGGCCAACGTGGGTTCAGTGACTACTTCGTACTCGAGACAGATGTTTTCTAGGGAGTATGAGGAGTTGCCGGCATCTTTACCAGTTGCGCGATTCACACGGGAAGCGTCGTTAAAGGTCAACTCAATCTCCAGCCGATCACTAAGAGCAGATTGGTAGAAGGGCGCATGCGTTTCAAGCAGCTCAAAGTCTAGGGGTAAGTAGTACCTGTTTTTGAAGGCCTTCGCGATGGCCACGTCTCTCGCATTGGCGAGGGGCAGAACAACAGCATCCGCTGCACCAACACGCGCCTTGGTCACATTCATGCCGGTGCTTGTATCGATGCCTTGATACACAGCGCTCGCCCGCTCCGATTGGCTCTTCCAAAGATCCAGATAGACGTTGTAGACGTCACTGTCCACAAGAGAGAAGACTTCATTGCCCGATAGTCTGACGGTCAGCTTTTGAACCAGTGCTCGGCCGAGGTTCTGGACCACGGACCGGTTGACATCAGGGGAGCTGAGGTCGACATTGAATGACAGCCGCACCGACCCAGGCACGATAACATCGTGTGCACCGAGATTGGGAAAACGAACTAGTAACTGCTGCTTCGGGCCGATCGTAGAAGGATTGTTGGTCACGATTATCGTTTGCCGCAATCCTTTCACACCGAGCGGCTCCCGGAGACGGCGGTAAGGGTTAAGCTTACGACCATATGCACTTGAAGACATGGCTAGTTGTTTATTATTGTTGCTTTGTAGCAATATCTAATATGGATAGAGTTAAGCTGACTGATTTTGGTGGTGAAGAGGGGAGGCCTGAAACGGGCGAGGAAGAGACAAGCTTCATCGACGACTTTGATATCGACAATCCCCACACTGTTAATGCAGAGTGGTCAGATGGCTTGGGGAGCCCGACCCGCAATTTACAGGTGGAACTAGAAAAGAGTGCTATTGATGACTATTTTAGAAGGGTGAAGGAGAAGTGGGGTGTGCGCCCCATAACTGGCATAGATTATACTAAAATTAAGTTTGGTTATAGGAACGCGCTCATTGTTGGGGGAGAAAGGATTACACGGAAAGATGATGGTATGCCGTTAGCTTTGAATAGCTTCAGAGCGAGTACCAGACGTGCATTGGGGTTTGACCAAAAAATACCACCAAAGGCTGTCACCATCCTCCAGCAGACTGATCTTGCTATGGCACAGGAACAAGCAGCTCTAGGGGGTGCGGATATTCAGGATGTCCCACACATAGCGGTAAATGTTGGCAATATTCTAGAAAGGGGCATGTTGAGACTGCGGCAGTCTATGGAAACCTCACAAATAGTAGACGAGTACCTGGGGGAGAAAGGCCTCCCTCCAGTGAGAGAACTCGGGGGGGGGGGGGGGGGGGCTCATGGCACTTGACAAAACGGTGACAACGATTAAAGGTAAACTCACAAACTACCTCGTTATTCTCGACCAGCAAGATAAAGAAATCACCATACGGCGGCGGAAATGTTGATAGCACCCAATGAGGAGAGTAGGGACTTTCAAGAGCAAAAGATTGCCGATATTGAAGAAGCTAAGAAGAGGCTTTTAATAGAGGTCGCTGAGTTACACGAAGACTTACGCAACCAATTCAGTCGGATCCGTGAAACCATTCATCGGGTGGTCAATGAAGACACCACACTGGGTGCGAGGCTGCGGACTCTGTTCCGAGAGCAGGGTATCACCATAGCGAGCATTCTCACAGCGATCGGCCTCTTAATTTCCACTATCACCCTAGCCATTACTGGTGGTGGTGGTGGTCCTACCCCACCGCCTGGCCCACCACCCATCCCACCACCTGGCCCGCCACCTGGCCCTGGGGCTAAGGAATGGATTCGGCAGAAACTGAAAGACCTAGCGAGCCTTCTAGCCAGGCTAGCTGGTAAGGCTGCGGAGGCACTCCCAGGAATCATAGGCGGCATTATCTCCTGGCTTCTTAACTTCTTGAGTAAGGGTGTGGGATGGCTGGCTGGAAATCTCTGGGCATTAGTGGTTGCACTCGGTGGCTTGCTGCTGCTGGCTATCAGAGAGCGGCTAATTGCGGTGAACAAACCATAGGACCACTAGACCGACTGCGACACCCCCAGCAATGAGTGCTATCTTTTCATTTTGATGCTGCAGCCCAGCTGCCGTATCAGCTATGCTAGTGGTCGGCTGCGCTGGCTGAGCAATGCTGGGCAGCTCTACCGTCGGCTGTGCAATGGTGGGCAGCTTAGGGGCATTAATGGTTGTATTCAGGCCACGCTTTAGGCCTGGCTCTGCGATGACGATCATGTTGTTATATCCAGCTATCTGGCCAATGCGGAGCAGCATGTCGCTGGGGGCCATATAAAACCCCGTTCCAAAGACATAATTAACTTCTGAGCTCGCGTTTTGTAGCACATCCTGATATCTTTTGATGGCCGCCGCGAGATCGACGGGCGCAGAGATGGCGTCTTCTAATAATACCAGGAATTGCTTCTGGGCATCAAACGCCGTTCCGGTTCCCAGAATTCGTGTTCTAGTCTGAGCCTGGGCCCCTAAGATGGCCCACACATAGGTTCGAATGCTGTCATTTATTCGCTCAACACCGGGGCGTGTGAAGCCCTGTGACTTGTTAAGAATGAAAGCCTGCCAGCCAGAATCAGCGTGAATATCGTCTTGCGAGATATAATCTATGTGTAGTATGTCATTTGTGGTTTGTTGTGTGAATGAATGGCGCTTTGGGTCATATACACCATCATGTCCATCAGGCAGGACGCGATAACCAGTGTTCGTCCAGTAAATGTATACACTCCCCAACCCGTTATTCCCCCCGAGCCGTCTCCAATTATCATTCTGGGGAATTCCAAATTCCGCGCATATACGCTGATAGGCTCTTACATCGTAGGGATTTTCAAAGGCATTCCAACCCTGGTCTTGTGGTAGAGCCACACGCATCTCTTTGAGGATTCGGCGAATATGGTAGTAGACATGGAATATGAAGACGGCTCGCGTTAGTGGGTCAGGGCCGGACAGATGCTCCTGCGCGGACACCCCACACCCCGCCGTGGCACACCATACTGCGAAGTTGAGTTGGTTTTGCCAGATATAATTGCATCGGATTGCTGTACCAGGCTTGCACGATCTGGTCTGACTCCACGTATGGCAACCGGTATTTTTCAAACATGTTGGGGAACTGTGTCGGAAAGGCTCCTTGGAGGTTGACCTGTATGTCCACCTTTGTGAGATCCTTTATTTGTGCAAACGGGTATACCCCACCCGTCGGGTATTTGGCGTCCTTATTGAACTCATAAGCAGTCATTATTATTAGCTGTGCTAATATGTTTTTCACACTTAGCAACGTCCAACATGGGTAACCCATCCCCCTCAACCCGGTCCTAGACAATCACGATGGTGACCTAGAGGTGGCTATCGTGGAATTGTTGTTCTACCCCGCGTGGGTTAATATTTCCGAGAAGCTGAAAAACAATTGGTTCAAACTTGGTGACGAGAATGTTGTTATCCCCGACGGGTATTATGATGTCTGTGCTCTAAACAAGCAATTCTTTGAGCCACGGAAGCTCTCTCTTTCTCTCAACCCCGCAACTGGCCTTGTAAGTCTCTGTGGTATAAAATCGGGGGTGGTCTTAGGGTTCGGAGGGTTAGGTGGGGTTCTTGGGTTCGGTATAGACTACAGAAGTGAGCGGTTCAATGGGGAGTTTACATTCTATGCGGCGAAGTTTCCTAACCTTATCATATATAAGGAGTTGTACATTCATCTCGAGGGCCTATCATCATATGATGTCAAAGACTGAAACATATAGGAAAGAGGTCTGGCGCAAGATAGAAGACCACCGGGAAGAGTGGTCAACCTCAAGTAGATTAGAGGTAACATAGTGCCCCGGTATAAGGGCAGGGTAGGTGATAGAAAGGGGGACTATTAACTAGTTCTCTCATGAGACACGGAGGCATCGACCAGATAGTTAGTACTCTGGTCACGACAGAATCACGCCTACGTGATAGCCACGGAGAAGAGTGCCACTCAATAGGAGAACGGCTGCTGCAAGCGTGCTGAGTGTAACAGCACGAAAAAAGCCGAAGGACGCAACAAGGTCCTTCCGCGTGCTGTGTAGCCACGCGTGTAGGAAAAGTCAGACTGGGGACTGACTTCGTAGAGAGCAGATCGTTTAGTGTCGATAGGAGTTTTTTTGTAGCCAATTAGATAGAGATTAGCAATAGGGTTAGGAAACTAGAGATAGGCAATTCTGTGGCTTTGTGTGTGATTTGATAGCGACTGTTTTGTAAATGTAAAGAGCCAACGGCAATAAAATGTACCATTCATTTCCTCTCACACGACTTGCAAGTTTCTTGTGTGGTGTGGGAGAAGTAATCCTATGATGCCTGACACATTGGTTGTTGACATATGAAAACCGTCATAATTATCTTCCCTCCACACTTCTCCGGGCTGTACCCGTTAAAAAAGAGGTATGTAATCAAGGGAGACATGAGATTTTCTCTGTGCCTCATTATAAAAGGCTAGAAACTGGAACGGTAGGGGGTATAAGACTTTCGGTCCTAGATGAAAAGGGTAACGACGTGCCACTGGCATATCTAAGCTGCGTACTTCACATCAGACATGGTTGCTCCGTTGGGTATTTATCATCCTTATTGAACTCGTAAATTATTATACGTGCTAATATGTACATCACATTAACCAACATCCAGCGTGGGGAACCCATCCCCCTCAACCCGGTCCTAGACAACCGCGATGGTGACCTAGACGTAACTATCGTGGAATTGTTGTTCTACCCTGCGTGGGTTAATATTTCCCATGAGCTGGACAATAATACGTTCTGGGTGGAGGGTAAGAAGATTGTTATACCCGATGGATACTATGATGTGTGTACCCTCAACAAACAATTCTTTGAGCCTCGAAAGTTTTCTCTGACACAGAACCCCGCAACTGGACTTGTAACCCTCGATGGTGTATATGACGCCAATATATTGGGAGTAGGCTTATCCTACACTCTTGGGGGTTCTGAGTGGGAATTGTATGATACCGGGACGGGTGGAAAAGAGTTTCCCAGACTCCTCTTATATAAGGAGTTGTACATTCATCTCGAGGGTCTATCATCATATGAGAACCGTCATAATTCGCTTCCCTCCACACTCCTCAGGGTTGTGCCCGTTAAAAATGTGGAATGTAATCAAGGGAGACACGAGGTTTTCTCTGTGCCTCGTTATAAGAAGTTGGAGACAGGAACTCTAAACGATATTAGACTTTCGGTCCGTGATGAACAAGGTAAAGCTGTGCCGTTGGCATATCTAAGTTGTGAACTCCACATCAGAAAACACAATGGCTGATTCAGAAGGTCCAGGAAGGCATCGCCCAAGAGCATGCTCTACCCTAACCTTTGCTGATTTGGCCGACACTATTGGGTGGCGGGAGCCGGGTCATAACTACAAGATCTATGGCTCCAGCTCACTCCCCAGGGGGTCTATGCTCGTGCCGCCATAGACCATCCCGACGACGATGACTGGGATCTGCAGCTTGAGCTTCGCACGGGATATACTCACCTCGAGCCCAATGGGATACTTATCAGGTTAACCAACATGGGCAAGGCGTTTGTGAGTTATCAGGCCTGCAGGACAGTCACACGCCCCAACAAGTCTCCTGTTGTGACCTACCAGTCATTTCTGAAAATGCAGTGCGCCAGGGCTCTCTTCTGTGCCGTATCGGTGACTGAGGCTAAAGTCCAGGGGACTAAATATTGTCTGAAGGCTGTTACAGAGTGTAAAGCTGACCTTGATATGCTAGGTAAGCCTCCTAAGGAGTCAACCATCTATCTCGAGTTAGCTATTGGGGCTGTGGCGCAGACTGAGTTTGCCCCAGTCCTTCCTGGGGTCTCTATTAAATGGAGTGCGTCATCACTCCCCAGGCATGTTGCTCTCGTCATTACTTCCGCGGCCGACGGGACGTGGGCGGCCCGGGCAACAGAGACGGACATTATAGTAGAGCTCGGAGAGGTTGCGGTGGATGAGATCATTTTTAATACCGTTACTGCTTTTGTCCGGCTTTTGTTCACTACAGGGTCGATTAGCACCGTTCGCATTGAACATTTAATATCTCAGTTGAAGAAGTAGGTTTGACGCGCAAAGAATAATGTCGCTCTATCCTACAATCGATACTAGTGATGGCGGTGCCTATCGTATTCAAGAGCTTACCCGTCTTCGGAAGTCTCTGGAAGATGAAAGGGACAAAAGGGCTGCACTGTATAAAAAATATCGGCGTGCCGTTAATGCATTAGACGCGGTGGACAGCGCGATGCTGGCGGCTAGCCTTGGTATGGGGGTGGGGGGTGTTGGGCTTCTTACCACCATTATCGCTGCCCCTATTGTTGTCGGGCTCGAGATAGCTGCCCTAGCTTGTGGAATCATGTCCGCTGGGAGCAAGCTAGCGTCCCGCAAACTAACATCAAAAGCTAAGAAGCATGATGAAATTTGCACTCTGGCGACGGCTAAGCTTTCTAGTATAGCCGACCTTGTTTCAAAAGCTTTGGATGATGGGAGAATTACAGACGTGGAGTATAAAATAATTACAGCTGAAGAAAATAAATTTCACCAGTTGAAAAAAGATATTCGGAGCAAGGCGCCGGCGGATCTGGACGAAGAGACAAAAATATATCTCATTCTGAAAGGCCGAGACGCGGCACGGGCAGAGTTTGTAAAAGCTTTAGGGTCGAAATAACCTGTATACACGATCAGGAAAATCTGGGGCCGCCCCCCTATTCCACCGAACGATCCGCCAGTGGATAATGCGCGGAAGGATATACTCCTCAGATAAACAAGGTGTGTATGAACATTTTTTCTCTCCCGCGTGACACGGTTGCTCGCAATGGTGGTTGGCCGACGAAATTTGCGCTAAGCCACACCTATAGGCCCTCTGGGCTATATTGAGGATCTAACTTCACCCCTTTATAGAGTAGCAGTTTGATTCCAGTCGTCTTTTCAAACTTCCAAACCATCCTATGAAGCGCGTCTAGTGTGCAACGCTCACACATCTCATATGGTTTCCTAACACCCCTCTCACAGAATATACACTCTTCTATCACCTCGCCCCGCTTTGCCTCATGCCAAGAACAATAAAGGTCGATGGCTGGGCGGCCGCAATGAAGTTCTGTGCCGAGCTTCGGCCACTCACATCTATAGGTCTCCATCTGTATGTGCCCAATAAGTCAGCCTGTAATTCGACGCGCCCTAATATTTTCAGATATAGTCACCCCTATAACAAAAAAAAAAAAAAAAAAAAAAAAAAAAAGCCGCCTAAACCATCACGGCGCGAATTTAAAAAAAAAATGCAAAAGTCGGCTTTGTGATTCGTTCCCCCACCCCTCTCAGAGGATGACAACAACCCGGGTTTTTATGCACACAACTTGCCATCCTCCGAGAGATGTGAGGTGTGTTGGTTAAACCACATGTATAGAGATTAGGCGACCCCCTTGTTGGTTGCTAATCGAAACGAAATACTAGCGAACCTTGAAGGTGCCCCATCCGCACTACGGCAGCCTAGAATATTGAATGGAAACCCGGGTTTGAGCATGCAAACCATTCAATTTCTAGACCTGCTGAGTGTGATGTGGTTTAACCAACTTGACCACGCCGCCGACCGAGGTAAAAGCAACATTTTGTGGTTATATATCACTATTAAAATATGTAGTATACATTTGTATATAATTTTGTACATACATTTGTAGATAATTTTTTTTGTACATACAATGTTTTTTTTTCAATGTATGTTATAAAAAAAGCAAAGAAATTAATAAAAGCTTATAAAAGCAAGATTTTGTATATCACTGGCTCAGCGCGCATTGATTAACTTCCACGTCACTTGTTGGCGGGGGAAATAAGCGTGCTGTGTGTAGCACATTCTGTTAACGAACGTGTGGTGGTAAAAAAAAAATAGCCCGCCGTTTTTTTTGGAGCTTTGTGGCTGCAGGCGTAAAATATATCACACCGGCTTGTGTTGGGAGATATGACAGCTTTTCCAAAATATGTCTGAGTAATATATCGTGGCGAGCGGCTCGGTCGCCATGCGTGCGCTCCGGGATACAGAGGACGGCTCGGTCGGGCGGTCGCGCCCCGGGGCCCTGGGGGGTGGGGCCCCCGGGGGTTGGGTCCCTAGGGGGCTTTCTTTTGGCGCTCCTGTAGTGCCCCGACCCTTTTGGCCCCAAACCGCTAATTGACATCTACTTTGTGCAAAATAAGTTCTTTTTGCACAAAGAAAATATATTAGCTACTGAACGGAAGCCATAGAACGTAGTTATACCAGACAAGATAGAAAGTGAAGACAAGACGACAGTGACTTTCATATGACGAATCATCTTACGAATCATGACGATCATTTATACTATCATAAAATTCATTCATTAACATCATTTATCATTATCTAGATCACATTTATGATTCATCAGCCGCATGAAATATGAACATGTATTGATATCATACGCATGTTTCTAAAGTATTGATGCTCTACTAAACAGAAGCATCCGTTCTGTTGTCAAGTCGATCATTTTTGTGTGTCCGGAAGACAGCGGTGGAACATCCCAAGGGCCGTATTTTCCGACAAATTAGATGAGTATATTTTTGAATTATTTTGATATTCACTATGTTAACCATGCATCTTTATTTTCAGTGAGAACGTAAATAACTAACACATAACTACAAACCATTGTGTAAACCTAGAGTGATATCATTGTGAAGTAACATAAAGCCACAAAATGTCATCATTAAGTGATTGCATCCAGGCGGGCAAAGAACTAGGCCATACTGGAGAGAAATTAGAGAAATGGGCTGATCAAAGATACAAAGAAGAAATAGCTCGACAGAAGGAAGAAACAGAAAGAAAAACTGCTCTAGAGAGAGAGACGAAAGTGCATTAGAAAGGCAACATCAAAAAGAAATGAAAGAAGTAGAGGAAGCCACCAAACAGAAGCAGATACAGTTAGAGTCAGAAACTAAATTAAAGATGAAAGAAATGGAGATAGATTCAAATATCCAAATAGCCTCTAGTAAACAAAAGAGCCAGGAAGAACAAAATATGTTTAGTAAATATAAAGGCCTGATCAAACCATATAGCGTAGGCGATTCAATCTCAGCCTGGACTGAGAATATAGAGTTCCAACTTAAGACTCAGAAAATACCTTTGGATGACTGGGCAATGATCTACATGAGAAATCTCAGTGGGGAGCCATTAATGGTTATAGAATCAATACCTACAGAACTAAGGAATAATTATCAGTACATCCACGATAGGATTATGCAGCATTTCCTTCTGGATGCCACTGGGTATCAAATTCAGTTTTCCCAAATAAAACCAAAGCCAACTGAAACCTTTCTTGATTACATCTCTAACGTGCAAATTACATTTAATAAATGGATTAAGGCAGCGAAAGTGGGCAAAAACTTTGATAAATTACAAGATCTCATGGTAATGGATAAGGTGATATCCACAGTCCCTACCCCTTTTGCGAAGTTTCTCCAAAATCAGATATCGAATCCATTGAGCAACTAGAAAAACGGGGGTCAGCATATTTTTCTTCTAATCGTGACATATTTAAGACCACAACACATGATACAGATATCACTGCTTTTGTTAAGAACGTACCTAGTAGATCTTATAATCAGAAAGAGTATCATAAGAAAGACAAACCTTACCAGAAGCCACCACAGTGTGGATATTGTAAACTATTTCATCCTAGCTACTCTATGTGCGACAAGAACCCGGCATATCCCTCACACTTAGAAACCGTAATAAAGAAGCAAGAAAGTAGACGAAATTCATTTAAACGTGCTATTAAATGTTACTTTTGTTCCAGCTATGGCCATTATAGCGCCAAATGTCTTGGTAGGCAACGAATGAAGGCAAATAATGCTGTGCTCATCGATACGTCATCTGACGATGATAGTGTAATTGACTCTTAACTTGTAAATGTATTACCAGAGAGTGAATGTGAAAGTGTGGCAGTAGTTACTGATATATTAGACTTTAAGAGATGTGACACATGTCACCAGTTTCATGCGGACGGTAAATTGAAATGCGGTCACGTTATACCATTTTCAAACGAAGATGCTAATACAGCTAGTGCCTCCAGAGGTAAACTGAAGTTCTACGATGCACTGGTCAATGATAAACCATGCCATTGTTTACTGGGTAGCGGCAGCACTTTACTTGGTTTAAGAAAAGAGCTGGTCAGACCAGAAGATTACACGGGTGGGTTTGTCAAATGCCGTACTTTCTCTGGAACCATTGAGAAATACCCACTGGCAAAAGCGCATATTAATACCCCGTTCCTTACCGGCAGATTTACTTGCGCAATCCTACAAGATCCCTGCACGGATCTGATTTTAGGCTGTTTAGCTTCATTGAAGCAATGTACTGACGACGACATATTAGCCTGGAAACAAACAAACATGGCTAATGCTGTAACAAGGTCAGATACTCAAACACACTATACTGACCTACAAAATGAGATGTTACAGCTGTTAACACCCAGCGGTGCCAATAACAACACTACTCGACAAGAATTTATCGAGGCACAACGCACCGATCAAACTATCGCACCTTATTTTAAATTGTTAGGTGAGCGAGCGAAAGTGACTAAAAATGCATCTTGGTATTTTAGAATATACAACGGAATTCTCATGCGTTATTACACGAATAATAACCATGAAATTCAGCAGACGGTGTTACCTGTAACATACCGACAAAATGTGCTAAAGATCGCACACGAGTCACCGTTTGCTGGACATTTGGCCTATGACAAAACCAGAGCCAGAATTTTGTCATACTTCTACTGGCCTAAATTCTGTACTGATATAAAATTGTTCTGTCGTTCATGTACTATTTGTCAACATCTTGTAAGAAAGGGAAAGCATGTGACGGCCGAAATTCAACGGTCATTATTAGCATCTAGATCATTTGAGTGTGTAGCGGCCGATATTGTTGGACCCCTAACTCAGGTGTCGAGCAAAGGAAACCGATTCATACTTACTCTCGTGGATCTATGTACCAGGTGGATCGAAGCTATTCCACTAAAATACATCACCTCCAAAGATGTGGCAAATGTATTTTTGCACTTATTTTGTCGTTTTGGCTTTCCGCAAACGATTCTATCAGATCGTGGAACGCAGTTTATTTCGGCTGCTACGCAAGCCTTAACAAAATTGTTAGGGATAGAATAACATTTCTGTACCCCGTACCACCCAATGAGCAACGGGATCATAGAAAAAATTAACGGGGATCTCAAACACATGCTGGCGAAAGTAACAGCAGAAAACCCATCTGATTGGGACACGCTATTGCCAGCAGTGCTATTTGCCCATCGAGAAATTCCGCACTCAAGTACGGGTTTCTCACCGTTTGAATTAGTGTATGGGGCGAACCCTCGTGGACCCCTAACAATTTACCATCAGCTAATCACTAGCTTACCAGAAAACCCAACATCAGTAACACCGTATGAGATGGTAACAGAGACACGCGAGAGAATAATGAAAGCGTGTGTAATAGCCAAATCATCTTTGGAGAGGAAAGGACAGATGTACCGCGACTATGCAAATAAGGGTGCTAAAACAATACACCTTGAACCTAATCAGAAGGTTCTGCTTTTACTACCAGATAAACGTAATTTGTTACTAACATCGTGGCCAGGGGCATTCAACGTTGAACGGAAAATATCAGATGTCGATTATGAAATATCGATAAAGGGAAAATTAAAGATATTTCATATCAACATGCTGAAACCATACTTCTCACGACAAGAACTACCGACAGACGAACATGATGCACCCACACCAATTAATCGGACGACAGACGTACACAACACAACTACACTGGGTAGGGCGACGCAGGACAACGACATCGCAAACACACTTAGCCAGGTAACAGCACACACAGATAGTACAACAACAGTACTGAACGAGACAGGTGACGACGGAATAGAATTACCATCCCTACAGTAGACACGACTGGGACCATTGAGAGCATACGGATAGAAAGCAAACTTACAGACGAGCAACGACGACAGATGATAGAATTAGTGACAGAGTACAAAGACATTTTCTCCGACATCCCAGGAAAGACAGACAGAATAGAGCACTCCATTATTCTGACTGATAACACCCCAATCAAGTGTCGACCTTATTCCATCCCACTAAATTATAGGGCTAATCTCGACAAAGAATTACTATCTCTTGAGTCGAGTGGAATAATTCAGAAATCTCAGTCAGAATATTCTTTCCCTATCGTCCTTGTCGCCAAAAAGGACTCAACAATTCGACTCTGCGTCGATTATCGACGTTTAAACAGAGTGACCAAAATTGATGCTGAACCAATCCCAGCATGCGAGGATTTGATCCTTGATATGTCTACATCTCGCATCTTTTCCAAACTCGACCTCACGAAAGGATATTGGCAAGTTCCGATGCAAGAAAATTCAATTCCTTTAACAGCTTTTTCCACACCTTTAGATCTCTATGAGTGGCGATTTCTTCCTTTTGGCCTTCGTAATGCTCCAGCCACTTTTGTCCGTCTAACTAGGGATCTTCTTCACGGGGTAACAAATACTTCTACATACATAGATGACATATGTATCCATACTGTAGACTGGACATCACACCTACAGAAACTACGACATGTCTTCGATAGGTTGCGGTTTACAGTCAAGCCCACTAAAGTAGAGTTGGGCATGGAGGAAATTGACTTCCTAGGCCATACCATCTGCAGGGGCCAACTCAGAACAGATGAAAAGATTGTGACCAAGATTCTCAATTTGACTATGCCAACGACCAAGAAACAGGTCCGAAGTCTACTTGGTCTTGTGAATTATTATAGTAAATTCTGGCTGAAATCACCAGTGTTTTTTCCGATATTTTGAAAGCTTCGGCAAAATTGGATATTCAAGATGCACGGTTAATTAGTGCATTATCAAAATTGAAATATTTATTCAGCGTTCCACCTATTTTGCGTTTGCCTAACCAAAATCTTACCTACTTTTTACGTACAGACGCAAGTGCTATTTCCATATCGGGAGTCCTAGGCCAGTTTTACGAAGGGAAGTTCCACCCAGTAATGTACGTAAGTCGTAAGATCAGCCCAGCTGAATCGAGATACTCAGCATCAGAATTGGAGGGCCTCAGTTTAATCTATTGTGTTAGAAAACTTCATATGTTTCTGGCAGGAGCACAGTTTGTGATCAAGACCGACAATTCTCCGCTTTCTGTGATGCAGTCTGGCATTCCCCATAACAATAGGGTCTACAGATGGGCCTTGATACTGCATAACTATGCCTTTACCATCCAGCATTTAAAGGGGAGTTTGACTAGTCGACCGTCAAACATTGAAATACCTGAGGTACAGGAAGAGATCGACCAGAGATCACCAGAAACAGTGACACTGTAATTGCTAATTAGATCAGTGCCGTATGTGGTGAAAAAGTTACACTCTAAGTGCGTTATCATCGCCAAGCGTGTAAACTGTGTAAGAGTAACAGTGCCATTATGAGTGAAACAAACAGACGCATAAGTAGTATGTCTACATCGCTAACACATATATAAGCCATATTTACATTGAAGTGTTAGAGATGAGAACCTACATAGATTAGTAGGGAACTATATATATATATATATATATATATATATATAAACACTATCCAGGAAGGAGAGCATATAAGACTTTGGCTAAATGAACTATGTTATGAAAATAGTCTACAAAGAACAGTGCTCCATCATCACACCCGAAAGGACGACATTAGTTAGTGTAATTATATATAAACGTAATTGTGATATGTATATAACATTGTTTTATAAACAGTACGCATAACTTCATTTTGTATGAATAATTCAATTGCAAAATGTTCAAGTGCATATATAACTTTATTTATGTCATTTGATAGTATAAGTCACCTACATTTAGTTAAGAAACCATTTAAGTTAACACCTATATTAGAAATGCAATTGTTAGATATTACTTTACTTTATTACCGCGCAAACATAATCATTTATAAATTCATTTATTTAAAATATCATTTCTAAACTAACCCAACCATTTAGGAATATGAGGACAGGTCAAAAGACATAAGTCAACGGACAGAAGTCAGAAGACATAGGGTCATAAGACGGAAGTCAGGACATAAGTCACAAGACAACGGTTCCGGATCAAAACAATTCCCAAGAAGATCTATAGCCAACTGTACTGATACTATGGGCTACTCAATTAGCCGAGTGAAGAAATAGAACAGTGTGAGTAAGGGGAGAAGAGAGATTTACAACTTATTGGATCTTTGACAAAATTGGACAGCCAATTTTTTTAGTGACCATACAACGTGTTACAAGCAATGAGTTAAAAGGTTGCAACACTCCACGGAGAGAGGAGGAGCCTGTCAAAGTTCTATATAAGAGTTTACAGAGTTAAGAATATAAGTAACAGAGCTAAGACAGAGACTAGTAAAGGACACCAGACAGGAGAGACACCAGCGCTATAAATAGCTTCACAACGGGACACACTTGTGTCAACCAAGAGGGCATTAAGTGTAAGTGAGCGAGGGTTTCCCAAGACACTAGTAAACCGCCTCGACGAGTAACCATGGAGTACAGGTTACTCGAGTTAACTGACCAGCGTGCTGGGACACCACGCACGCAAGACTCGTCAGCGCATGGAGGATCCAACATCCGTGTTCGAACACGCAACTAGAAGCGTGGCTCAGACTGCGACTGAGACGACTGGAGAGTAGACGTGTTCCTTATGAATACTATAAGTTTATAGACAATAGTGATTGTTAGGCTTTAGATTCCATTCAGTGATTAATAGTATCATTATCACCTCTTCATTGCATCTGTGTAACGTACCATGATGTTTATTGTCAATGAAGTATTCCGCTCGCGGAGCTTGTTTGTAATCAGCTCTAAATAAATTGTACCTTTTGCAAATGACACGAGTTATTATTTCGTGTGGTGCAAAAGTAGGGGAGTCCTGAAATACCTGTCGCAAGCAAGTCGCTGACAAGTGTGATGTTGGTGTCTATGAGTAATTTCTCTGGCCTTGAGTGTGATATGGGTGTCTGTAAGAAATTTATCTGGCCTTGAGTGTGATGTTGGTGTCTATGAGTAATTTCTCTGGCCTTGAGTGTGATGTTGGTGTCTATGCGTAATTTCTCTGGCTCTGAGTGTGATGTTGGTGTCTATGAGTAATTTCTCTGGCCTTGGGTGTGATGATGGTGTCTGTGAGTAATTTCTCTGGCCTTGAGTGTGATGTGGGTGTCTGTGAGTAATTTCTCTGGCCTTGTGTGTGATGTTGGTGTCTATGAGTAATTTCTCTGGCCTTGAGTGTGATGTTGGTGTCTGTGAGTAATTTCTCTGGCCTTGAGTGTGATGTGGGTGTCTGTGAGTAATTTCTCTGGCCTTGAGTGTGATGTTGGTGTCTATGAGTAATTTCTCTGGCCTTGAGTGTGATGTGGGTGTCTGTGAGTAATTTCTCTGGCCTTGAGTGTGATGTTGGTGTCTATGAGTAATTTCTCTAACTTTGAGTGTTATGTGGGTGTCTATGAGTAATTTCTCTGGCCTTGAGTGTGATGTGGGTGTCTGTGAGTAACTTGTCTGATCTTGATTGTGATGACTGAGTTGTGGAAGTTAGTAAACGTGCATGTGCATTCTTGTATGTCATATTTTTCTCATCTTTTGATCCCAAGTTGAAGTGGGGTTGCTTGTTGTTTTACCAAGTATTGCAGTCATCTTCTTCTTTGGTCTATTTTGATGATGTTGTTGTTGTTGTGAGGTGTAAAACTACAGCTGCATTTACACCCGGGATCGAATCCTCGGTAAGATGTGGATTTCTTTATGTCGGGGGCAACAAGTAAAACCATAACTTACACTAACCATTTTAGTAACATTTTCTAAATTGCTTTTTAATCACATAACTGCATAGTTGTATACTTCTTTAAAAAAAAATAAATCCAACGGTACCTTATTCAAGTCTGTGAGTCACCTTTAAGCCGATATAATAATCTTTGTGTGTCAGTTTATAATTAATATTGACATATAGAAAAAAAAAACGATTTTCACCTTTTACCTTTTCATGACCCTACCTACACACTCACACAACTGTTAGTAACACTCATGCCAAGGGAGATTAACACAGCTGCCCGTCTAACTCAAGGACAGATAACTCTGCCAGTTTATATATGTAAACGGTATATGGTTCTCACGTTCCAGGTTGCAAGCCGTAGCTTGGGGTTTCTAATTTTATTTTTATTATACCTGGTGCATTGGTTTTACAGCCTGGGATCCAGATTTTGTCCTAGCCCAAAGCACCCATTGAAGCAGGCAGGCTGTGGCGGATCAGCACCCAATTGGCCGGGGGCTGCCAGCTTGAGGCGGGCGGTAGCTGATCAGTTACACCTGTAGGTGTCTCCCACCGTCAGAGGCAACGCGTGGCGCCCCATGTCTATGCCAATTGACAGGGACTTATAACCCGCAACAGTTGCCTCTCGCTTTGATTCCGAGACCAGTTAAGACCAGGGATGGAGTTATTGCCTCTCCATAGCACAAAGCCTGGGCTAAAATATAAAGATCATGTGTTGCCCATGCAGCATGATCCCTCTTTCGGCCTGCCTAGTTCACTCCAGAGGAAAGGTAACACCTCTACATCTGGAACAAGACAAGCTGCAGAAGCTGCCGGATCAGCAAAGCAATGCTCTAACTATCCGTCTGTCGGAGCTTCGATCCTAGACCAGCCGCCAACCAAGGCTTAGGGCCTGGTCTGCCCTGCAATGAAATTTTGTCTTTAGGTTGCATTTCCTCGCACCAGGGTAAGGCTTGTACCCTCCCAATTGATCTCTTCCGCCCGAAGCCGATGGCACATTGTGGGGTGTCGGGCTTGGTAAGCGCCACCCAACGTTCGGCGCTAACAGAAAGAAGTTAATACCGTCTACTGTTATATGGTAGCTCAGTCATATCTGACTAAGACCTGACACCTAGTTTATATATATATATATATATATATATATATATATATATATATATATATATATATATATATATATATATATATATATATATATATATATAGGGGGCTGCGTGGTCTCGAGGTGTCCGCCTCGAGGTCCCAGTATCAGGCCCCGGTGAGGGCCGGGATTTTTTCACGTGGACTTCTAGTAAAAATTTCCCCTGGTCTCTGGGTAGTGAGACCGGACGCCCGTGTGTATTTTTGCGCACGTAAAAAGTCCCTTGGCCTTTGGAAATCGAAAAAGAGTAGCCTAACGGCGCTGCCAGCGGAAAATTTCGAATTAAAAATCTACCCAAAGTATTTCAGGAACCTCGCCGGTGCTACGGAGTTCGTGCACTGAGCTGAGTTTCTCCAGACTCAGGTTTGAGTTAGGAGAAGAACGGAGCACTTATGGGTTGCACCTGTGTGCCGTCGTGATGTTGATCCGTCGACTAAACTAAGCTAAACTAAACTAAACTACACACACACACACACACACACACACACACACACACACACACACACACACAGCTATATACATCTCCATGTGATGCTGTAATGACGTCATACCGCGCGCAGTCTGCACGCGCAGTCTTGCCAACGCGAGGCCACCAGCGTAGATGCATTTTGACAAAAGATGTTCCGTTGGAAAGATGCAAAATTACCAATGATCTGGTCCGTGTGGAGTGATGAAAAATTACATATAAATACAATAATGGGCGTTGAATGTAAAAATGTATTTATTATCATTGTAATCGCTCTGAATATGCCTGTCACCGCCTCACCGTTAGATATATTATTTAGAGGGCTACAACTCCAGCCCAAGGGAGAGAACAGTCACTCAGAGCCCGAGTAATCTAGAGCCTTCTAGAAGGACTGGTCAATGAGTCCAGGGTTCCGTGGACACTGATGTGGCCCGCCTATTGCGGGATCCACGAGGAACTCGGACAGAGTTACCACCCGTGTCGGAATGGGACACGTGTGGACCGGCAGAGGACAGACGGACTTGAGAGAGGCAACAGGGCCTGCCTTTGAGGGACTCTATAGATATCAATAGATATATAGACATAGGCTAGATAGTTTGCTAGACTGTTGAATGATAACTATGTGTTTGATGTTAACCAGCTGTGATATGTAATATGCGCCAACGCATACTGGATATGTATCCACAATAAATATTCGATCTCATAGCGAACAGATTTATTGTTGCCTGTATGAACCCAAGTTTAGTTACCTAGATACGAGCAAGACTATGACAGGCTTTTTGGGGGCTAGTTTTCCGGTTTTGGCATAAAAATCTATTGTGAAATAACTATTAATTGCCATGTAAAATTACTTAATTGATCATATCACATTGAGTTGTTTAAACCAAAAGAATTGTTAACTTACAAGTTTACAAAAATTAGTAGCTATCTAGCAATAAAATAGGATTAATCTGAGTCCCTCAGCAGTATCTCAGCAGTGCCTAAGCAGTGTGTCTCATTATTGTGATTTGTAAACTATTTTTGACATGACTGTGACATTTTTTGACTGTTACTAATGTTTTCTCACTCTACGAGCAGATTGTTCCGCGAATAGTGGCGCGTGCAACCTATGTAACCTTTACAACAGTGGCGAGATTACAAGACAAGCTTTCTGGGACAACATCGGCGAGTTCTCTGATTGAAAGCTAAGTTTCATGTCATACCCATTGTAACTCTAAGCTGTACTTCCCATCTTTCATCAATGTATTATGTTGCTTCATATTGATTTGTTGGCATATTCATGACCTTGTCACCAACATAACCTTGCATTTTGATTTACACATTAATAAGTAAGGGAGTTAACCAAATTTTCGACTACACAACATTTTTTCTAAGGGATTTAACTTTATAAACATTACAAACAAGTAAAACACAAAATGTCTTCCTTAGATAAATGCATTGAGCAAGGAATAAAGTTAGGTTATAAAGAAGAGAAATTGTCAGAATGGGCACAGAAAACGCACGCAGAAAACATTGCCCGTGAAGAAAGAGCGATAGAACGAGAAGAAAAGAAATTTCAAATGGAGGCCGAAGAAAATAAAATTCAGATGCAGATGGAGGCAGAAGAAAAGAAAATGCAAATGGAGGCCGAAGAAAAGAAAATTCAGATGCAGATGGAGGCCGAAGAAAAGAAAATTCAGATGCAGATGGAGGCAGCAGAGAAGAAATTACAAATGGAGCTCGACGCGGCGGCCAAGCAAGCCCAATTAAATGCTGAGACACAAGTGAAACTAAAACAGATGGAGCTTGAATCCAACGCAGAAATATCGATAAATAAGCTAAGAAGCAAAGAGGAAGAACAAAAATATAATAAGTATAAAGGCCTCGTGAAGGCGTTCTGCTCAGGAGATTCCATCAGCGCCTACTTGGAAAATTTTGAGTGTCTCATGGCCTACCATAAGATCATTAAATCAGATTGGGCATTTATTCTAATGAGAAACTTAGCTCTTGAACCACTAAAAGTAATAGAAACAGTACCACAGGAAATGCGAAAAGACTATGATTACTTAAAACAACGCATTCTCCAACATTTTTCTTTAGATACTGCAGGTTACCAGCAACAATTTGCCAAATTATCACCACAACCAAACCAAACCTTTATAGATTATGTCAGTACAGTTCAAGACGTATGCACAAAATGGATCAACTCGGCTAAAACCAACAATAGCCATGACAAACTTAAAGAGCTTATTATTATAGACAAAATAGTTAGCACCATCCCCACACCTTTTGCCAAGTTCTTAAAACAAATGGATTGCAAAAGTATTCAGGAAATAGAGGCAAAGGGGAATGCATTTTTCACAGCAAATAGGGATATTTTTCAGCTGAACATAAGTCACAACGATACAGCAGCTGCAGTAGTGAACACCAAATACTCCAAACAAACAGAGAGTAAATTCAAACCTCGCTCCAATGTCAGTAAACTTGTTAAATGCCAGTATTGCGGTTTGAATCACGACAGTGGCTCTATGTGCGACAAATCGCCGAACTACCCTCACCACCTCAAGATGATGGTGGAGAAACAGAAGACCAAGCGCAATGCTTACCAGAGAGCGTTCAAATGTTTTTTTTTGCCGCAGTTTTGGCCACTATAGTCGCTTTTGTGATGGCCGAAAGTTATTGAAACAAGCCGATGCCGCACTAGTGGAAACGTCGTCAGACGAAGAGATTGAATCACTGAATGATTGTAATAATCAACACGACAATGAAAGCGAGCTTGGAAATGCTGTACAAATTATTGACACTATTACAGACAGTAAGTGTAACACCTGTACGAAGTTCCAACTTGACACGACATTACTATGTGGCCACACTATCCCTATTTCAAATGAAACAGCCAACGCTGCCTTGTCATCTACAGGCAAGCTAGTTTTTTCTACAGGGTTTGTAAACAACAAAAAGTGCTCATTAATTCGTGATTCCGGCGCAACGCTCTGTGGGATAAAGAGAACATTAATAGACACTAAAGACTACACAGACAAACATGTCACTTGTCGCACATTCTCAGGTACTATAGAGAAATACCCCCTTGCTCTGGTCGAAATTCGAACACCGTTCATATCAGGACAAGTATTGTGCGCAATCCTTGAAAATCCAGTCGCTGATATTATACTTGGGCATTTGCCCAACATACGAGCATGCTCTGAGAAGGAAATCAGAGAGTGGGAGCATAAAAACGGTATTCCCCCCACAAACAGCGATGCTATAGAGAAACACCATTCATGCTTGTCTCAATCTGCCAAAAGACCAAGGGAGACAACCACTGAGGTAATTCAGAAAGAATTCACCGAGGTGTACAATGCAGGGGCGGTCGAATCTGTGAGCGATACGACCAAATTAAAACCTCGAATTGAGGATGCTACTGATGTACCAAATACCAAGCCTGTAAATGTGCAACAAAACACACAAGACACAAATGCAATAACACGACAGACAACCCATAAAACCAACACTGACCAACTACAGGAATCATTAGAAATAATAGCGCCAAACTCAACTAACATCAATTTTGGGAATGAACAGAAAAATGACCCTACACTTGCACCATAATTTAAGTTAGTAGGACTTAAACCAAAATTAACAAAGAACGCATCGTGGACATTTAGGCTACAGAACAACATCTTAACTAGATTTTACACAACAAAGCAGACCACGATACAGCAAGTACTGTTACCACAAGCACATCGAAACAAAGTTCTAAAAATAGCTCATGACTCCCCTTTTGGAGGTCATATGACATACGAAATGACCAGGGCTATTGTCCTGACCCAGTTTTATTGGCCAAAGTTTGACCAAGATATTAAAACCTTTTGTACATCTTGTGTTATATGTCAGAAACTGGTCAACAAGAGGAATAACCCTACTTTATTCTCTTTAAATAGAAACTTGAAATTATCCCATGTAAATATGTTGAAACCATATTATGTTAGACAGGACAATGAGACAAATGATCTGACTCAACGAACTGGTGACGGAGACGAAACGACAAGTTCCCAACGAAATGACACCTCGACAAACGTAGCATCGTTAACGACACACTCTTACGACGACAAAAACGACGAAGACATATGGACATTACCGACAATCTGTGATATCGACAACGACGACAAATTTGACGACATATTGACAACGATTGATCTCAACGACGACGACAATGACATTGAAGACAATTTACAAACAGTAGCATCTGTGATAAATCAACACAACAACAGCGACAAGACATTTTGACTATCCTTGACGAGTATAAATCTAACTTTTCTAATAAACCTGGACGCACTGATAAAATATCACATTCAATTGTGCTGACAGATCTGAGACCGGTCAAATGTAGACCATATTCTATTCCTCTCCATTATAGATCTAATTTAGATAAAGAAATTTTAGATTTAGAGAAAAATGGCATTATTCAAAAATCGATGTCTCAATATTCGTCACCGATTGTTCTGGTGAAAAAAAAGGACCAGACAATTAGCTTGTGCATCGACTATAGAGTATTAAATACAAGAACAACAACGGATGCAGAGCCAATGAACAACTGTGAAGATCTTATCGTAAATATGGCTCAATCATCCTTATTTTCCAAGACCGATTTAGCGAAAGGATATTGGCAAGTTCCACTACACCCTTCTTGTAGACATATAACAGCATTCGCAACACCTCTCGGCTTGTACGAATGGCTATATCTTCCGTTTGGGCTCAAGAACGCACCGGCCACATTTGTGAGACTAACAAGATTGTTATTACACGGAATGAAAGATGTAGTAGCCTATATTGATGATATATGCGTCCATTCTTCTGATATGACTTCTCACCTACTTACCCTCAAACAAGTCTTTAACCAAATCTCTCTTTTTGGACTTACTATCAAACCTTCCAAGGTTGAAATAGGTTATACACAAATAGACTTCCTTGGTCACAGAATTTCTGAAGGCAAATTGTTGACAGATGATAAAATTGTTTCTAAGATCCTTAATCTAGAAGTGCCTACCACCAAGAAACAGATTAGAAGTTTACTTGGCCTTATTAACTATTACTCTAAATTCATTCCACATTGGGCAGAACTCACCTCAATCTTCTCCGATATATTAACCAAAAATCATCCATCAAAAATTTGTAAAAGTACCAGCTTAGATGATGCAATGTGTAGATTGAAACATATTTTTTCTAATCCACCAGTCTTACGATTACCCAACATAAATTTACCCTTTATTTTGACCACAGATGCGAGCGCTATCGCAATAGGAGGATGCTTGATGCAGGAAGTGGATGGCATAAGACACCCAATTCTCTATGTGAGCCGCAAACTAAAGAAGGCTGAGACTCGGTATGCCACAGTTGAATTAGAGTGTTTGAGCCTATTGTTCTGTATATTGAGATTATCTAAGTTCCTCTTGGGGAGTCACTTTGTGGTCCTCACTGACAGTTCGCCATTATTGGTCCTTAACCAGGGGTCGCCTAAAAACCATCGGCTACAAAGATGGTGTCTTCTACTTCAAGATTTCGACTTCGAAATCCGCCATATCAGAGGCACCGACAACATTATGGCTGACCTTTTATCACGGCAAATAAATGCGCCAGTAGAATGACTCTGATCACATCGACCATTAGCCATACTATAAACTGTGATACTTTTAGTCGGTTGCATATGACAGTGTAACTCTACACCTGCTAGAGTACTCTCAGTGATTAGTTTAATTACGACACCCAAGAACATGATACGTTACTTTGAGAACTATACCATCAAGTGCCTAAGCGCTAGAACGATTCCAGCAAGAAACAGTAACTGTGTTTGTGTCAACCAATAAGATCAACCAGCGAACTAACTCCGAATTCTGTAAGAACTCGTTATATGGGACATTAAGAACATTCCATACTTGCTGTTACTACGTAACTTTACAAACAGCCGAAACAGAACGACATCGACTACAACACTCAAGAGACAGCCATACTAACTTTAACATTCATGGCATAACACGCTAACAACAGGAGGACAACGCGCACATCATCGTTGGATTTAATTAATTAATTAGTTTAGGATTAAATATGTATTATATTTCCATTATTGTTGTATATAAATTGTATTAACCTGTAATTTGTACATATTCGACATTAATATTACAGGCGGTACCATTCCTAGGCTAAAGAACCGTCCTATACAATTGTCTCTATTTAAATTATAACCCATTTTTGAGTCATCGTACAAGAAGTACGTATTTTCTTAAAGGGCAAATATCGCCTAGCCCATTTTTTCTTAGGGCAATAACACTTACCTCATCTTTAATTATATATTTTAACCAAATACTATTTTGAATGAAAGGTGAGTGAATGACTGTGTGAATGGATTAAATGAGAGAATGATACACTTGGCGGACAAATTGTACGCAAACCGTATTTATTTTAATTTGTCTGCATCTTTCATGTAAATTGCATGACTTGTCTAATTTGTGAATACATGTATAGTACTTAGTTTAATAGTGAGTTAATATACTTAGTTTAGCAGTTAGGATACATCTAAGCACCACTACTTGGAATGCCTGATCATGTATTGCACACAGTGCAGTAGTTCATGATTGAGGTTATCCCAACTCGTGACGCTTGGAAATACGCCACACATTCAGCACACACAGTACACAAACCTTAAAACTCAACACTATCAAGTTAAAATACAGTCACTTTATTAGAAACATCAACTTATTAGTCAAGCACACTAACAAGCCAACAGGGACACTTGTAGTATGAGGGGGATAAAATAACAAGGTAACTACATATTTTGCATTAGATAACATACGAGAGTAAAAGTGTATTGAAATGCACACACAAATCAAGATTTGAAGGTGTACTTAATTAGCCAGGACTTCGGTCTTGTTAACACGCTAACAACAGGAGGACAACGCGCACAACAAGAACATGATACGTTACTTTGAGAACTATACCATCAAGTGCCTAAGCGCTAGAACGATTCCAGCAAGAAACAGTAACTGTGTTTGTGTTTACATTATTGACACCATTACAGACAGTAAGTGTAACACCTGTACGAAGTTCCAACTTGACACAACATTACTATGTGGCCACACTATCCCTATTTCAAATGAAACAGCCAACGCTGCTTTGTCATCTACAGGCAAGCTAGTTTTTTCTATAGGGTTTGTAAACAACAAAAAGTGCTCATTAATTCGTGATTCCGGCGCAACGCTCTGTGGGATAAAGAGAACATTAATAGACACTAAAGACTACACAGACAAACATGTCACTTGTCGCACATTCTCAGGTATTATAGAGAAATACCCCCTTGCTCTGGTCGAAATTCGAACACCGTTCATATCAGGACAAGTATTGTGCGCATTCCTCGAAAATCCAGTCGCTGATATTATACTTGGGCATTTGCCCAACATACGAGCATGCTCTGAGAAGGAAATCAGGGAGTGGGAGCATAAAAACGGTATTCCCCCCACAAACACCGATGCTATAGAGAAACACCATTCATGCTTGTCTCAATCTGCCAAAAGACCAAGGGAGACAACCACTGAGGTAATTCAGAAAGAATTCACCGAGGTGTACAATGCAGGGGCGGTCGAATCTGTAAGCGATACGACCATATTAAAAACTCGAATTGAGGATGCTACTGATGTACCAAGTACCAAGCCTGTAAATGTGCAACAAAACACACAACACACAAATGCAATAACACGACAGACAACCCATAAAACCAACACTGACCAACTACAGGAATCATTAGAAATAATAGCGCCAAACTCAACTAACATCAATTTTGGGAATGAACAGAAAAATGACCCTACACTTGCACCATACTTTAAGTTAGTGGGACTAAAACCAAAACTAACAAATAACGCATCGTGGACATTTAGGCTACAGAACAACATCTTAACTAGATTTTACACAACAAAGCAGACCACGATACAGCAAGTACTGTTACCACAAGCACATCGAAACAAAGTTCTAAAAATAGCCCATGACTCCCCTTTTGGAGGTCATATGACATACGAAATGACCAGGGCTATTGTCCTGACCCAGTTTTATTTGCCAAAGTTTGACCAAGACATTAAAACCTTTTGTACATCTTGTGTTATATGTCAGAAACTGGTCAACAAGGGGAATAACCCTACTGCATTCTCTTTAAATAGAAACGTGAAATTATTACATGTAAATATATTGAAACCATATTATGTTAGACAAGACAATGGGACAAATGAACTGACTCAACGAACTGGTGACGGAGACGAAACGACAATTTCCCAACGAAATGACACCTCGACAAACGAAGCATCGTTAACGACACACTCTTACGACGACGAAAACGACGAAGACATATGGACATTACCGACAATCTGTGATATCGACAACGACGACAAATTTGACGACATATTGACAACGATTGATCTCAACGACGACGACAATGACATTGAGGACAATTTACAAACAGTAGCATCTGTGATAAATCAGACAGACGTGGACAACACTGAAATCCCTGTACCAATCATGACGGACGACGGAAGTATAAATGACATACATATCTCTGACACTTTGACACAACAACAGCGACAAGACATTTTGACTATCCTTGACGAGTATAAATCTATCTTTTCTAACAAACCTGGACGCACTGATAAAATAACACATTCAATTGTGCTGACAGATCTGAGACCGGTCAAATGTAGACCATATTCTATTCCTCTCCATTACAGATCTAATTTAGATAAAGAAATTTTAGATTTAGAGAAAAATGGCATTATTCAAAAATCGATGTCTCAATATTCGTCACCGATTGTTCTGGTGAAAAAAAAGGACCAGACAATCCGCTTGTGCATCGACTATAGAGTATTAAATACAAGAACAACAACGGATGCAGAGCCAATGAACAGCTGTGAAGATCTTATCTTAAATATGGCTCAATCATCCTTATTTTCCAAGACCGATTTAGCGAAAGGATATTGGCAAGTAACAGAGGTTAATTGTCTGGGTACCAGTTGGGTACTATTGAGAAGGGCGGGTTGTAAATACAACTACTTAAACGTCACGTAACTTCGGTCTGATAAGCATTGTTAAGGACACAGGAGACAGAGTGATCTCTTTACCAAATCAGAGAAGTGGTGTATGGGAGAATACATGAGTTTTAATGCCAGTATGTAGGTTACCAGGTTACTGTCCACCAATCTACAAACACCAACTTTATGTGATTCGGTGACAGAATTAGAATACATCTAATTACCCAATAACAAGCCATATTAGGGGGGAGGGGGAATCCTGTCACCGCCTCACCGTTAGATATATTATTTAGAGGGCTACAACTCCAGCCCAAGGGAGAGAACAGTCACTCAGAGCCCGAGTAATCTAGAGCCTTCTAGAAGGACTGGTCAATGAGTCCAGGGTTCCGTGGACACTGATGTGGCCCGCCTATTGCGGGGTCCACGAGGAACTCGGACAGAGTTACCACCCGTGTCGGAATGGGACACGTGTGGACCGGCAGAGGACAGACGGACTTGAGAGAGGCAACAGGGCCTGCCTTTGAGTGACTCTATAGATATCAATAGATATATAGACATAGGCTAGATAGTTTGCTAGACTGTTGAATGATAACTATGTGTTTGATGTTAACCAGCTGTGATATGTAATATGCGCCAACGCATACTGGATATGTATACACAATAAATATTCGATCTCATAGCGAACAGATTTATTGTTGCCTGTATGAACCCAAGTTTAGTTACCTAGATACGAGCAAGACTATGACAATGCCATAACAATATTAAATGTTCCCAGCTGGAGTAAAACTGTAATCTCCCGCCATTGAAATGCCGCATTACAGCATGCGATCTTCATTATGTCTGTGTGACATTGATTGCCAACTTAAATGGTCGAAAATTACAAAATACGCATAAAAATAGATGCTAAATTTAATAGTGCATAGTATAACAATGTAATAGTCTCATAAAACTGTATTTACGGGTTTACTTACCGCTTAGAATAGACAACCTGGTTCTCCGGTATAACAAGGAGTCTGGAAGCGCCAGAAATGTATAACGCAAAGCTGGGTGGGAAAAACTATATTAAGTAATCGGTGTCTGTTTTAATTCTATTGTGAAATAACCGGGGAATGTAATATCATAAGTACTCTAAACGTAATTAAATCTGAGGCACAAACACAAGAAACTGAAAATTAAAGCAAAAAATCGCCGGTAAAATTCGGCAAAACTAAAAGGTAGTGCCCAACTTACACAGTTGGCGGCAACTGCACTAGCCAGGCGTCACTAATTCCTCAGCGCATGATACTATAGGCTGTTGATGACTGATTACAGGTGTAATGTAATTAGAATATGGTATCAATGACGTGTACACACTTGCTGGAGTAATATTATGGAAAAGGTATTTTCTTTCTTTCAATGAAAGAATCTAGTGTTAATATTGGGGGAAAACGGTCTGTCTGATAATATCATTTTGACATCGAGTAAGAGATAATGTTATCAAACAAACAGTGGAATCATACGTAGTGCTATATATATTGAAGCGCTACATAGAACCTGTACTTTTGTATGGATGTGAAACGTGGACAATGAGCAGACAAGCTGAAAAACATTTGATGGCAGTAGAAATGTGGTTTCAGAAAAAAATGCAAAGAATACCATGGACCGACATAAAAACAATATAGCAAGTCCTACAAGAAACAAATGGAAAATGGAAACTGATTAGAGAAACTAGATCTAGAGTCTCAATTTCGGACACGTTATGGGAAAAAATAAGCAAGAGAACTTGGTGACAACTGGCAAGTTTGATTGGAATAAGAGCAAGGGGAAGGCAGATAAGTAAATATCTGGATAGTTTGGCCACATGACAAGGTCGAGACAAAAACACGCAGATGATTCACAACTCTAGCAATCGAGTGAGATGGCGAAATATGACTGCTCACGCTGATGAGCATGGCACACGATTATGATGATGATTCTGTAAATCGAGTTACGCCACTATACAAGTCCAGGGATCAGCAACATCGATCTCTAGAAGGTTCGCTGGTGGTGAGTAGGTGCCCTCGACTGTCTGTACTTTAGCACTAAATCTTGCTGTATTTGTTTAAATCCCTCTTAGTTCCCCTATGTGCCTTTCTGCCCACTGTGGTCCACCAAGCCCAGTCTGTCAGTGTTTGTGGTCAGTGGTTGGTGTTTGGCAGTTTGGATGACCTGCTCAGCGCCCTGGTCAGATCAAGTGTAGATACAATTATACTTTGATCGTAGCCACCGCATCTCGGCCTTTCTGCTAAGATTAAAGAGTAGTATCTGTAATTGGTCTAAGATAAAAGTATAAAATCTGTATTTGGTCTAAGATAAAAGTATAAAATCTGTATTTTGTCTAAGATCAAAGAGTAGTAGCTATCTTTCGGCTAAGTTCAAAGTGTATTATCTGTATTTTGGCTAAATTCATAGGGTACTATCTGTCATTTGGCTAATATCAAAGGGTGGTGTCTGCACTTGGTCTTGTCAGGGTCATCCGAATGCCACACAGGGACGTGGAACTTCATGGCGTGATTCTGGCACATTTGGAGCCTTCATACATGTTTTTTTAAGGGCACGCGGTTCCCCTAGGGGTGAAAACAAAATCAGCCAGGCACTAATATGGGTAGCTGTTTTAAGACCATTTATAGTTTTGATGTAATGTTGACCAAGGTATAATTCAATAGAGCAAAGTTCGTACTCCAAACAAGTAGTGCACACAAAAGTGTTCAAAAGTTGAATCAAGTGTATATACGAGAGTAAGTTAATAAGTAAGCCACAAAAGGTTGTAGAAAAATAACTAAATATGATAACAACTTGAAACCAGTTTATTGTTAAACATACATTGTCCCTTCATTTCTCAACATAATTTCCACCAACATTGATGCATTTATCCCATCGTTGTATCAGTCCTCTCAAACTCGCTGCATGGAACTGCGTGCTTTGTTCTCATTTACCTGTTATCCTACAGAACTGTGTGACTTACTTATTGACTCAACCTCGTGACGTTTTCCACCCAGCTATGCACCGCTTTACGGGACAAACATTTGTCAGCATAAACACTGACAACCCACCTTGGCGGGGGACATTTCGCGAATAACGTCGAAGTTGAATGTGAAGTGAAAACGTGCTTTAGAAATCCGAGCACGCAGTTCTATGCAGCCTGTTTGGGAGGGCTTATAAAACGATTGGATAAGTGCATCAATGTTGGTGGAAATTATGTTAGAAATAAAGGGACAATGTATGTATAAAAATTAACTGGTTTTAAGTTGTTACCATATTTAGTTATTTTTATACAGCAATTTATGGCTTACTTATTGACTAACCCGCGTAGCTTATTAAATTTAATGATTGTTTAAATCAGTGGTTCTCAACGTTTTTGGCCCGTGCTTCCTTCACAGTATTTTCAGAACGTCATCCCCTCCTCCTTTTCGTATTTCCTCCCTAAAAATCCCCCCGCCCCTACACAGTATACGTAATAATGGAAGCTATATTTAATAGCACATACTAAAACAAGTCTAGACGTCTACATAAAACATGATTTGCGGATCTACTTACGCTATAACATGAATTTCAGAAGGGTGAGACGTACAAAATCGTAAATTATGAAGGGAAAAATATCAAGTAATCGGTTCTTGTATTAAAGCGATCTTGAAATAATCTTAATCCCCCCTCCCCGGAAACCCTAAAATTCCCCCTCCGCCTGAGGGGGAATTCCCCACCGGTTGAGAACCACTGGTTTAAATCATATACCTTTGGTCACGCAATGTGCACATTATCTCCCTTTACATATTATAACTGTATCATTCACGTTACGGCTCGCGGACTACGAACCTTGGCAAACACTGCAACAATGACATATTAATGACATCACCAGGGAAGGATTGTGTTCGTAAATTGTTCACATCGATACAACTTCTTGACATGTATATTGGTATCATGTGTCCTACTCAGTCGTCCTCATCCAATTAAAGGCCAACATCTAAAATGAGAGCACGATTTGAAAAATCTGTTTAGTTTAGTTTAGTTTTGTTTAGTTTAGTGTAATTTAGTTTAGTTTAGTTTAGTTTAGTCGATGGATCAACATCACGGCACACGGGTGTAACCCATAAGTGCTCCGTTCTCGTCCTCTCAAACTTGAGTCTGGAGAAACTCAGCTCAGTGCACGAACTCCGTAGCACCGGCGAGAATCCTGAAATACTTTGGGTAGATTTTTAACTCGAAATTTTGCCCGGGCAGCGCCGTTAGGCTACTCTTTTTCGATTTCCAACTGCCAAGGGATTTTTTGATGTGCGCAACAATACACACGGGCGTCCGATCTCACTACCCAGAGACCAGGGGAAATTTTATTACTAGAAGTCCACGTGAAAAAAAAACTCCCGGTTTGAATATGTAAGAAGATCCCAAAAATACCGGGATTTGAAAATTCTTTGCCTCAGTAGTCAAAACTCCTTAGCGGAACAAGCATAACAGAAGGCTTCTGATCATCAGAAGTTGTTCCCTCTGAGACGAAACTCTCGGCTTTGTATCTTGACGCTGGAGGGACGAGATAGCCCAGGGATGACCCCAGGTGTCTTTCTCGTGTCGTGCATCGGAATCCTGCACACTAGCTTCAAGATATGTATATGCTGACTGCGGTGGATCCACACATTGGCCATTGGGAGCATCAGAGCTGAAGGGATCCTTGACCACCAAGAAACGAAAACAACATGTCCTACCACTGGGAAATATTTAGGGTGCTTCCAGCTCACGGCTTAATCTCCAATCATTGATGCTTCGAGTTGAGATGAGTTGAGATGAGGTGAGCTGAGATTAGCTGAGATCAGTTGAGCTGAAATGAGTTGAGATGAGTCGAGTTTGAGATGAGTTGAGTGAGTTCAGTTCAGTCAAGAACTGCTGACATCACAGCACACGGGACATTACAAAACATGCTCCATCCTTATCTTCAACAGCCAGCGAAGAGTCCCGATGCTAACATTACCAGTTGCAGTCTGTGTCCCTCTGACCATTCTTTTGAGGTTTTGAGCATCGGCCAGATCCTCTGGTCACTCCCTGCAGCACCATTCTCTCCATGCCTCGGAGTTTAGTGTGCCGGCCAGTTCCTCCGGTCACTCCCTGTAGCACCATTCTCTCCAAGCCATGATGATATATCTGTTCTTATGCACTATACACACGACTCCAAAGTGCCCCGACCACGTCTGCCTGATCATACATCAACACCCCATCACGTGGTACAGACCCAGCCAATCTGTCCGTGTGCTTGTTTCCCACCACACCAGCATGTCCTGGGAGAAATCCGACAGATGCACTCTGTTTTTGGGTTGTTGAATAGAAGTTTGCCTCTCTGCCCGAAGCACGCATGTCTTCACCCTTCTCATCATACTTTGTGAGTCCGTTGCAATCATGACACGCATGTCTTCAAATTTCTCATCATACTTTGTGAGTCTGTTGCAATCATGACACGCATGTCTTCAAATTTCTCATCATACTTTGTGAGTCTGTTGCAATCATAACACGCATGTCTTCACCTTTCCCATCATACTTTGTGAGTCTGTTGCAATCACGACATGCATGTCTTCAACTTTCTCATCATACTTTGTGAGTCCGTTGCAATCATGACACGCATGTCTTCAAATTTCTCATAATACTTTGTGAGTCTGTTGCAATCATGACACGCATGTCTTCAAATTTCTCATCATACTTTGTGAGTCTGTTGCAATCATGACACGCATGTCTTCACCTTTCCCATCATACTTTGTGAGTCTGTTGCAATCATGACACGCATGTCTTCAAACTTCTCATCATACTTTGTATCTCTGTCTTACAGTCCATGTCGTGTGGTGTTGGTGATCGCATTTGTCCACAGCCTTCTGTTTCTTGTTTTGTCAATCATTTTGTTAACCGGTGTTCCTCCACGCCTTGATGTCAAACTGTCCGGCATCTTCTCTCTCCGTCTCCCCACTGCTTCTGCTCTCATCCGGTTTCCCAATGTAACGACATGCTCCAACATTCCCTTTCTCATGATATGTCCAAAGATTGTGGATCGTCGCCTTCAGATATGAGTAATCAGTTCTCTTTGTGACTTAAAATTTTTTTCAAGATATTTTCATTGCTCTTTCTTTCTGTTCCAGGTATTCTCATCATTCTTCTGTAAAATCACATCTCCACAGCTTCCCAAAAAAAATATTCCTCACTTGTCTGCTCATTTCCCGTACATCAAGGGTGGCTCAATATAGCTCCGAAGAACTCTTTTCCTCTCATGGACCGACAAAGATAAATTGCAGATAATATTCTTAATCTTGTAGCCTCATATAAAAATATATTTCCACTTTCACAATGGGCATATACTGTTTGCGACAGTCCATAGTCACTACCATGATGTGCCATGCCGATAAGCGTGGGCGGTCATGTTTCGCTATCTCACATGATCACCAGAGTCGTGGATCAGCTCCGAGGTTTTCTCCCGACCGCGTTGTGCGGCCAAGTCATCCAGATATTTACTTTCCCATTCGCCTTCCACTTGTTATTTCCCCCTCAATTTTGCCAATTGTCACAAGTTCTCTAGCTTATGTCTTCTCATAACGTGTCCAAAAAATGTTGACTGTCTACGTCTAATTTGTCTAATCAGTTTACAGTTTTCATTTGTTTCTTGTAGGACTTGCTCATTTGTTTTTCTGTCTGTCATGGTGTTCTTTGCATTTCCATAAGAAACTACATTTCAACTGCCAATAGATGTTTTCAGCCTGAGTGCTCATTGTCCATGCTTCACATCCATACAGAAGTACAGATTCTATGTAGCACAACACTTTTTATTCTCATCGCAATTGACACCTTGTTTATTAGTCAGTATGTTTTCCATCTTGCAAAAGGCTAACTTCGTTACAGAGATTCTTGTTCTAATCTCTATTGTAGTTTTATTCTATACTTAAACAATATGTACATTTTAGATGTAAACCTGTACTATTATAACTACACACTATTTGTGACTCTAATGTAAAATAAGACATCATCATCATCAAGTGCCGTGCCGGCTGGCGTAGGCGTTCATGGCTCTCCACAGATCTCGGTCCCTGGTGTTCTGGATCAACTTTGCTGATGATATTCCTCCATTCCACCGTCTCAGTCCGTCCAGCATCATTTCTCTTGGTCTGCCTCTGCCTCTCTTCCCCTCGATCTTTCCTGGTGTCACGATGTTCTCCAATGCCTCTCTTCTCATCATATGACCAAAGAAAGCTTTTTGTCTCTTTCTTATTGTTGTATATAGTGTTCTAGTTTCATTAGCCTCTTTCAGGCAATCGTTGTTAGTTACTCTGGCAGTCCAAGGAATTCGCAACATTCGTCTTAAAAACCACATCTCTGTAGCTTCTAAGTTCTTCCTAATTTATTCATTTACATTCCAAGATTCGCTGCCACACAGCAAAACTGGTTCTATATAGCATTTTAGCACTCTCTTTATTACATTCATTGATAGCGACTTATTGCATAAGATACTCTTCATTTTCTGAAATGCTGTCTTTGCCTGCACTATTCTGCTCTTAATCTCTGTTGTACATCTTCCATCTGATGTTATAAGTACCCCTAGGTATTTAAAATTATCCACTTGGTTGAGAATTTCCCCTTCTATTTCTATGTCACATTTTGGTGTCCCTATTTTCTTTGATATCACCATTGTTACTGTTTTCTTGATATTCAAGGACAGTCCTTTCTGTGCACTCTCTGTTACTACACTGTCCAACAATTGTTGTAGGTCTGTTGCATTATCCGCCACCAATACTGTATCATCTGCATAGCGTATATTGTTTATATTATATCCTCCGATTAGTATTCTTGGCTTCTCTTTGATCTCTCTCATTATTACTTCGCTATACAGGGAGAAGAGATCGGGTGACGAGACACACCCCTGTCGTACTCCTAGCTTTATCTGTTCGTAACTACCCTCTTTATTTCCCATTTTAATTGCTGCTATTTGGTTCCAGTATATATTCTTTATTATTCTTAAATCTTTCCCATCAATGTTGATATCTTCCAACATTTTAATCAGCTCATCATGTTTTACTTTATCAAATGCCTTAGTATAATCTATGAAGCATAAATATATGTCTCTATGTTTCTCTATTGATCTTTCTATTAGTGTTCGTAATATAAATATTGCATACTGTTCTTCACTAATTTCTTCCATATTTATTTTCTTTCTTGTTCTTCTCATTATAATTCTGAGTAGAAGCTTAGTGACATGGTTTATGAGGTTAATTGTACGAAAATCTTCGCATTCAAGTGCTCCTGGTCTCTTTGGTATTGCTATAAATACAGATTTCAGCATATCGCTAGGTAAATATCCACTGTTGTAAATATCATTTAGCATTTTGGTTAATATATCTACCCCAAATTCTCCCAATGCTTCTAATTCTTCTATTATGATTTCATCTGGCCCAGCTGTTTTTCCTTTCTTCATATGTTTCATAGCGTCATCGACTTCTTCTTTTAGAATAGGTGGGCCTTCTAAGTTACTTTCTTCTGTTAATTCTTCCCTTTCTCCATTATATAATTCTCTTATATACTCATTCCACCTCTTCATTATAGCACCTTCCTCCAATAAAATCTTTCCTGTTTTTGATTTCAAACACCCTGTATTTATTCTTATTTTTCTTCCTGTGATCTCGCTGATTTGTCTGTGCATACTTTTTTGATCTTTAATGGAATTTAATTCAATTTTTCTGCATTGCTCGTTTAAACAACTTTCTTTTGCCTTCACACATTTAAATCTTATTTCTTTATTTATCTTAGCATACTCTTGTTTGTCATTTTTATTCTGTTTCCTTTTGTCCATCAGCATTAAGATTTCTTCATTCATCCATTTTTTCTGAGCTTTTTGTCTTCTCACCGGTAAAAATTCTTTGCTAGTTTGATGAATGGAGTCCCTTAACATTTCCCAATGTTCATCTATACTCTGTATTTTAGCTATTTGCATTGTACCTATTTTTCACAGTCACTCTGTATTGTTCTTGAATTTCTTTATCTACTTTCAGAACCTCTTTATTAAGTCTCAGGTTCTTAACCAGTTTTTCCCCTCTCTTTAATCTTACTTTTATTTGTCCACATAGTGGCACATGATCACTATTGCCGTCAGCACCAGGCATTGTCTTTACATTAATTAATGCATTTCTAAATCTTTTATTAATAAGTATGTAGTCAATTTGGTTGCGTGTTTTCATTTCAGGGCTTTTCCATGTGTATAGTCGTCTTTTATGGTGTTTAAACCATGTGTTTCCAATTATCATATCATTAATATTTGCCCATTCTATTAGTTTCTCCCCTCTTTCATTTCTTGTACCTAAACCGTAATTCCCCACTATATCCTCTATTTTTCCCTTTCCTACTTTTGCATTAAAATCCCCCAGTATTATTTTCATTTCTTGTGATCCAATTTGGGCTATTGCCATTTCAACTTCATCGTAAATGTTTTGTATATCTTCATCACTACTGTTTGTTGTTGGTGCATATACTTGTATAATATTTATATCTATTGGTTTGCCTTTGATGTTGACCATTATAACTCTATCTGAAATGCACCAGTATCCAGTCATAGATTTGGCTGTATTTTCATCAAATATTATTCCTACACCTTTTTCATGTGTGTCCCCTCCAGAATAAATTATTGTGTGTTTGTGGTTATAATTTTGCCAGATCCCTTCCATCTCATCTCACTTATGCCTAGTATATTCATTTTCATGTTTTCCATTTCTCTTAGAACATTGTTCAAATTTCCTAGCTCATTTAATGTCCTAACATTCCATGTTCCTACTCTAAATTTATTTAGTTTAGTTATAGTTTTAGTTTTGCCATCAGTAGCTGGATGACGGTCTGGTGTCACCTGTGGCTCATGACTGTCCCTACCGGACGAGGATGTCCTAAAGACAGCCATTAACGTCGTTCACTATTTCTGAAATGTGTGTCGCCATGAAATCTTGGGAAGATAATGTGGTGGTTTCCCCTTGCCTTCCACATTCACATGGTGGTCTTTTAACAAGTGAGTGCCCTGCTCTGCTCAGCTGCAGAGTTGTCCACTTATTCCTGTGGATACTCGGTCCCCAGAGCTGTGTTAGCCACACCGTGGTGTGTTTCCCATCCTCTACCACGTGAAGGTGCAGTTGGGATTTTCCCTTCATAAAGTTATGGTCTATGACCAAAACTCTCCAGTACTTTTTTTTTTTTTTAGACATCAATACCCCTATACTCATGGTGGTAGATATTTTAATTCAGAACGGAGTTCGACATTTCGAAGCGTCTGTCACGAAGTCTGATCTCTCTTGAAACTCTGCCCACTACTCATTAATCATCATCTTCATCAGAACCATCATCATCATCATCATCATCACCGCCACCACCACCACCACCACAACCACAACCACCACCACCACCACCACCATCATCATCATCATCATCATCATCATCATCATCATCATCATCATAACATTCATCATCATCATCATCATCATCATCATCGTCATCAACCATAGATTCTAGACTGTCGCATATCTTATGATCCACTCAAGGGACTCAACCATTCATCCTCAACAGTCACATAACTCATGATCCACCCAAAGGATTCAACTATAGATCCCCAACAGTCACATAACTCATGATCCACTCAAGGGACTCAACCATAGATCCCCAACAGTCACATAACTCATGATCCACCCAAGGGATTCAACTATAGATCCCCAACAGTCACATAACTCATGATCCACCCAAAGGATTCAACTATAGATCCCCAACAGTCACATAACTCATGATCCACTCAAGGGACTCAACCATAGATCCCCAACAGTCACATAACTCATGATCCACTCAAGGGACTCAACCATAGATCCCCAACAGTCACATAACTCATGATCCACTCAAGGGACTCAACCATAGATCCCCAACAGTCACATAACTCATGATCCACTCAAGGGACTCAACCATAGATCCCCAACAGTCACATAACTCATGATCCACTCAAGGGACTCAACCATAGATCCCCAACAGTCACATAACTCATGATCCACTCAAGGGACTCAACCATAGATCCCCAACAGTCACATAACTCATGATCCACTCAAGGGACTCAACCATAGATCCCCAACAGTCACATAACTCATGATCCACTCAAGGGACTCAACCATAGATCCCCAACAGTCACATAACTCATGATCCACTCAAGGGACTCAACCATAGATCCCCAACAGTCACATAACTCATGATCCACTCAAGGGACTCAACTATAGATCCCCAACAGTCACATAACTCATGATCCACTCAAGGGACTCAACCATAGATCCCCAACAGTCACATAACTCATGATCCACTCAAGGGACTCAACTATAGATCCCCAACAGTCACATAACTCATGATCCACTCAAGGGACTCAACCATAGATCCCCAACAGTCACATAACTCATGATCCACTCAAGGGACTCAACCATAGATCCCCAACAGTCACATAACTCATGATCCACCCAAGGGACTCAATCATAGATCCTCGACAGTCACATAACTCATGATCCACTCAAGGGACTCAACTATAGATCCCCAACAGTCACATAACTCATGATCCACTCAAGGGACTCAACCATAGATCCCCAACAGTCACATAACTCATGATCCACTCAAGGGACTCAACCATAGATCCCCAACAGTCACATAACTCATGATCCACCCAAGGGACTCAATCATAGATCCTCGACAGTCACATAACTCATGATCCACTCAAGGGACTCAACTATAGATCCCCAACAGTCACATAACTCATGATCCACTCAAGGGACTCAACCATAGATCCCCAACAGTCACATAACTCATGATCCACCCAAGGGACTCAATCATAGATCCTCGACAGTCACATAACTCATGATCCACTCAAGGGACTCAACTATAGATCCCCAACAGTCACATAACTCATGATCCACTCAAGGGACTCAACCATAGATCCCCAACAGTCACATAACTCATGATCCACTCAAGGGACTCAATCATAGATCCTCGACAGTCACATAACTCATGATCCACTCAAGGGACTCAACTATAGATCCCCAACAGTCACATAACTCATGATCCACTCAAGGGACTCAACCATAGATCCCCAACAGTCACATAACTCATGATCCACTCAAGGGACTCAACCATAGATCCCCAACAGTCACATAACTCATGATCCACCCAAGGGACTCAATCATAGATCCTCGACAGTCACATAACTCATGATCCACTCAAGGGACTCAACTATAGATCCCCAACAGTCACATAACTCATGATCCACCCAAGGGACTCAACCATAGATCCTCGACAGTCACATAACTTATTGTGAACTCAGGGGACTCAACCATTGGTCGTGTCAGTAGTACCAGCATGTGAATGTGTTAGCCGTGTGCCCAGCATTAGATGGCACACAGAGCAGTATGGTGTAATTTGATACATATAACAATCATACAATCGCGACTTTGATCTCCGGCATCCCGCATAGCATGTTCATTGTACCATATGTAATTGTGAACGCTTCAATAATACTGAATTGTTGTACCTCGCAGATTTACCGTCACCTGTGCCAGCTTTATTAGTAATCGGTTTTCCAATAACCTGTATGAACTACATTGCCCAGATTTAGCACGGTTTGACAAATTCTGGTGCAAATGGCCATTTTAAGAGATGACTTAGTGCGCTGCTGTGTACTAAAACATTTTATTGCAACATCCAGCCATATTTGTTACCATCGTCTTGCTTGTCACTATCATGCTCACGCTCATCATCATTACAATCCATATCTTAATCAATATTATCATCATATCATCATCATTAATTTCTTCTTCTTCTTCTTCTTCTTCTTCTTCTTCTTCTTCTTCTTCTTCTTCTTCTTCTTCTTCTTCTTCTTCTTCTTCTTCTTCTTCTTCTTCTTCTTCTTCTTCTTCTTCTTCTTCTTCTTCTTCTTCTTCTTCTTCTTCTTCTTCTTCTTCTTCTTCTTCTTCTTCTTCTTCTTCTTCTTCTTCTTCTTCTTCTTCTTCTTCTTCTTCTTCTTCTTCTTCTTCTTCTTCTTCTTCTTCTTCTTCTTCTTCTTCTTCTTCTTCTCAATCCTCAACACTCAACCCTCAACACTTGGACTGACTTAAGGAATTGGAGGAATTACCAGGTGATAGGCTACTCATATGTGAAGACTTCAATGCGAGGAGCGGAGATTGGGACAGTAGTGGATAAAACCGACAGGGAATTGCCCTTTCGGATGCCATGGTGGACTCCGATGTGGTCTGCATAAATGATGGTAGGCCGACTAGAATGGCAATGAGGCCTGGCGATGCTGACACAGCTACAGACTTGGCACTTGTCTCCCAGTCATCAGTCCTTGGTGTAAAGTGGGCGGTTTTGAATGACCATGGGAGTGATCACATGCCATGCTCAGTCCTGATCTCTAAATCCAGGAAAGTTAAGACTGGGAGAGTGGGCAAGACCTTCCGGTATGAGTGGATCGGTAGCCTTCTTGGACGCCTCAGACATGGGGCTTGCAACAGGACTGTTAAAACTCTTTTTTTGCATCTCCCACGGTGGACCCCAGAAGTAGACAATGCTTGGAAAGCAAAGAGAGCTGCAGTGAAGCAGCTAAGGAAAATGCGACAGACACCCAGAAGCTCACGAGAGTAAATGGACACAGCGGAAAATGTAAAAAAAGACAAGGTTGAGGTTTTCAAGCGCTGTGCTGCAGAGGCCAAAAACGCAAAATGGGAATGTTTCATGAAGGAGATTGGAGGTGATAAAACACTGCGAAAATTCTGGAAACTACACAGACAAATGAAAAGAAAAAATAGGCCTATGACAGTGGGAAGAATTTATAGATATGATGGTGCGCGCGTGACAACAGACAAAGAGAAAGTGGAGGCGTTTCTCCAGAGATTTTTAGAGCAGACCAATCATAATGTTACGGACACCAGGGATGCAGTTAGAGAGGAGTTATCTGGTACCACGAAGAATATGCGGTATGAAGACATCATACGGGTTGAAGATGTTAAACATATTTTGAAAAAGGCAAAAGACACGGCACCAGGGCCCGATGGGGTTAGGTATGGCCACATGAAGGCTTTGAGTGATGCAGACCTGGAGGAGATGACCGACTGCTTTAACCAGAGTATTAGGACAGCATCAGTACCGCAGGATTGGGTGCACAGCTATCTCATCCCTCTCCCAAAACCATACAAGGATCATTCAAAGCTTGGCGGCTTTAGGATCATCACCCTTTAAAATACATTTGGGAAGGTTGTAGAGATGATAGTCGCTGTCAAGCTGCAGGATTTTTTGGAAAGGGGGAAGCTTCTTCCAAGAGGCCTGGGGAGCTACAGGCCAGGAAAAGATACCTGGTCAAATGCAGCCACTTTTGCCTTTGATGTTTATGAGGGGTTCCAGAGTAGAGAGGAAACGATGACGGCGGGACTTGATCTCGAGGATGCATACAATAGAGTTCGATACGATATTTTGATGACCGCACTGATGAAGAAGGGGGTCAATCCCTGGTTGGTGAACTGGATAGCAGCCGTCCTGCATTCTCGTCGGGTTGCTCTCCGTCTGGATGCATGGACCTCAGAGCCACATATTTTAACCCCGGGACTGCCGCAGGGATCTGCAGTCTCACCGGTGCTCTTTAACGTGTATACGAGCAAGATTGCAAACCTAGAAGCACCAGGGGTTGGAAGGATACTAACATTTGCAGATGATATTCTTGCATATAGGCAGGGGAGAGATAGGGAGCAAACAGTCCAGGCGTTACAGGCGACAGTAGATAAAGTGATTGACTGGTGCACTGAAATGAGTGCTGTCATCAAACCGGAAAAGGCAGCTGTTTTGTGGTGCTCTCTGGACAATAGGATTGTGAGAGCTGATGTCCCAAGCCTCACGATAGATGGTAGAAGCGTCAACAGAGAGAACAAACTGAAGTATCTGGGGATCACATTTGACAGGAGCCTATCCTTCAAGGACCATGTGGAGACGGTTGTGACAATGTCTCAAAAGGGTCTCAATGCACTTAAAACTATGGCTGCAATGGACACAGAGCAGAGAATGCTCTTCACACTATACCAACACTTGATCCTCTCAGTGATTGATTCTCAACTAGGAGTGCTCACTGTCTCAAAGAGTCAGCTGGTGAAATTAGAGCGCATATAGAACGAAGCTATGCGGGTCATTCTTGGATGCACCAGAGACACCCCAGTAGTGTGTATACGTTACATCCTTGGTGTGCCGACTGTTGCTGGTAGACACAAGGTGATGCAGGTGAAGGCATACCTCAGAGTAGCTGCTGATACAGATCACCCGTTGCATGAGGCGCTGGACGCCGTTAAGGGTCAGCGACTGATAAGAGGGAAATCATGGATGGCTCAGGCGGAAGATACGATCAGACAAGTGTGCCCCTTGGAGAACATTAGGCGAGGAAAGGAGTGGGTCAGAATGCCAGCGGAGCAGTCAGACTTGTGCAGATTTATAATCACATTAAGCCGGGAGTGCAAGGAGTGGCCAGCAGGGGCCACGGAAGTGGAAATCCAGCAACTAATTCAGAATAATGCTCGCTCGGGTGATGTGATTATGTACACAGATGGATCGGTGTTGAGAGGTAGGAGAAGTGCCTGGGGGTTCTTAGCAAAAGCTAATGGTCGACGTTTGGTGCAGGAAAGCCTTGCATATGATACCACAACATCTAGCTTAAGAATGGAGGTGGAGGCGGTCAGTGCATCTTTCCGCTGGATGGAGAATACGACACACACACACACACACACACACACACACACACACACACACACACACACACACCACACACACGCACATCGTGATTGTAACTAACTCAGAAAGCATGCTGAGGAAGGTGAGGACAGGCAAGCTTCGTGCCGAGTGGCTTGCTTCGCTTCGGAGGTCACGGGTGGCAATCATCGCCTGGATCTTTTCTCCGGGGCATGCCGGTGTGCTGGGGAATGAACAGGCGGACAGATTGCCTGGCTCTGCAAAACTTGGTGGAGTATTGATGCATGACAAGACAGACGTGGTTGCGGCCTTGTGGGGGCACGTGTACACCTCGGAGGAGCAAATGGATTACCATGGTCTGGCAAGAATGAGACAGCGAGGAGTGACGAGGGGATCTGGCGGACGATCAACGCTCAGAGGAAAGGCGAGACGGACTTATAATCAGATTGATACTGGTACTATTGGTGTTGGAACTCTTCGCTGGCTGCTGAGGATGGGAACGGATGGGAACATTAGCTACAGTACCCCCCACCAATCTATCAACTAATGTGCTAACATTGCAGTGACAACTCATCATCTGTGTATTTCAAATATACGTCGCTAGCTACGTTGATGCGAATAGCCAGATGCTCTGTATTGGTTGAAGACACCAGTGCACTTTATGTCCTTAAAACGTTCGTATCCAACAAAGTTAATGTAGCCCTACCATTAATAAATAATTAACTCATTATCTGTTACAATGTAATCCAGAAAAAGGAAAACGCACCAAATAAAAATGCTAATCATCTGCCAAACAATGGAAATAAAAGAACATATTTACCTTAGGGGCTTATGTAAATGGACAGGGATTGAAATGATGGCTAGGGAAGATAGAGCGATAATATCGCTGATGGCTGGCAATTCCCAGGGTATCGTTTATATTATCCTGTCACAAAAGTTGGGATCAAACAGATTGGTTAACAGCAGATTTAACATGGGGAATTATCTGTTACACCTACACGAGAAAGAAGTGCTTCGGTGGTGTAGTCGTTAGAATGCGTGTCTGAAAACAAAGTACAACAGCTGTTCGAATTCAACAGCTATCAGAGCCAGGAATGCTTTCGTCCCCCTAAAAGTGTGTTTTTGGCGTCGAGGCAGCCACTTGAAATGGCCACAAGGCAGATATATGAGAATTGTCTCGGGGGAAAGACGTTGAAGTTGGGAACTGTGCTTATCAGCTTGTATATTGTGGACGAACACAGAGGGCAAAATATAACCTATCTTGTTTAGGACAAACTCGGAAGAGAGAAAAAATAGAAAGAAGATCAAATCTCACATGCCAGGTCTACCATCTGTCTGCAAGGTATACCATCTGTCTGCCAGGTCTACCATCTGTCTGCCATGTGTACCATCTGTCTGCCAGGTCTACCATCTGTCTGCCATGTGTACCATCTGTCTGCCAGGTCTACCATCTGTCAGTAAGGTGTACCATCTGTCAGCAAGGTCTACCATCTGACAGCAAGGTGTACCATCTGTCAGCAAGATGTAACATCTGTCAGTAAGGTGTATCATCTGTCAGCAAGGTATACCATGTGTCTGCCAGGTCTACCATCTGTCTGCAAGGTGTACCATCTGTCTACAAGGTGTACCATATATCTGCCAGGTGTACCATCTGTCTGCCAGGTATACCATTGTCTGCAAGGTGTACCATCTGTTTGCCAAATTACCATCTGTCTACAAGTTGTACCATCTGTCTGCCAGGTCTACCATCTGTCAGGAAGGTGTACCATCTGTCAGCAAGGTGTATCATCTGTCAGCAAGGTGTACCATCTGTATGCCAGGTCTAACATCTGTCTGCAAGGTCTGCCATCTGTCAGCAAGGTGTACCATCTGTCAGCAAGGTCTACCATCTGTCTTCCAGGTGTACCATCTGTCTACAAGGTCTACCATCTGTCTGCCAAGTCAACCATCTGTCTGCCAAGTCAACCATCTGTCTGCCAAGTCTACCATCTATCTGCCAAGTCTACCATCTGTCTGCCAGGTCTACCATCTTTCTACAAGTTCTACCATCTATCTGCAAGATCTACAAGGTGTACCATCTGTCTGCCAGATGTACCATCTGACTGCAAAGTCTACCATCTGTCTGTCAGGTATACCATCTGTCTGCCAGGTCTACCATCTGTCTGCCAGGTCTACCGTCTGTCTGCAAAGTCTGCCATATGCGGTTAATGGGATTAGAACATGATCTTTGCATTGTTGTCTACTACCCATACAACTATATTGCTGCCAATCATGGACACTAAATAATCAGGCAACCTACAATTGTTCATTTCTTTTGCGCACGCTCACTTTGAACTTAAGCGTAGGCCACACACGCTAATAGATACACACACGCTAATAGACACACACACGCTAATAGAAACTCACACGCTAATAGACACACACACACGCTAATAGACACTCACACGCTAATAGACACATACACGCTAATAGACACACACACACGCTAATAGACACATACACGCTAATAGACACTCACACGCTAATAGACACATACGTGCTAATAGACACACACACACGCTAATAGACACATACACGCTAATAGACACACACACACGCTAATAGACACATACATGCTAATAGACACACACACACGCTAATAGACACATACACGCTAATAAACACATACACGCTAATAGACACTCACACGCTAATGGACACTCACACGCTAATAGACACTCACACGCTAATAGACACACACACGCTAATAGACACATACACTCTAATAGACACATACACGCTAATAGACACTCACACGCTAATAGACACTCACACGCTAATAGACACTCACACGCTAATAGACACTCACACGCTAATAGACACACACACGCTAATAGACACATACACGCTAATGGACACATACAGACACACACACGCTAATAGACACATACATGCTAATAGACACACACACGCTAATAGAGACTCAGACGCTATAGACACACACACGCTAATAGACACTCTCACGCTAATAGACACACACGCTAATAGACACACACACGCTAATAGACATTCACACGCTAATAGTCACACACTCTAATAGATACACACACGCTAATAGACACACACACGCTAATAGACACACACACACGCTAATAGACACACACACGCTAATAGACACACACACGCTAATAGACACACACACACTAATAGACACACACACGCTAATAGACCCACACACGCTAATAGGCACACACACGCTAAAAGACACACACACGCTAATAGACACACACACGCTAATAGACACACACACGCTAATAGACACACACACGCTAATAGACACACACACGCTAATAGACACACACGCTAATAGACACACACACGCTAATAGACACACACGCTAATAGACACACACACGCTAATAGACACACACGCTAATAGACACACACACGCTAATAGACACACACGCGCTAATAGACACACACACACACGCTAATAGACACACACACACGCTAATAGACACACACACGCTAATAGACACACACACGCTAATAGATACATACACGTTAATAGACACACACACGCTAATAGACACACACACGCTAATAGACACACACGCTAATAGACACACACACGCTAATAGACACACACACACGCTAATAGACACACACACACGCTAATAGACACACACACACGCTAATAGACACACACACTACTAATAGCACCGGGCTGAATTTTGCGTGTGGATTAACTTTCGCTATTACCAGTGTCCCTCGCCATCAGGTGAACCCACTCCGTCTTCAGAGGTACTTGTAATTTACGTCCCCAAGTCAAGGACGAGAAGTCAACATGTTAGTACAACTGACTGGTTTAGGGGTTGAACCCCTTACCTCAGAATCAGCACACCGGATGTTTAAGAACTAGCGCTCTTATTTATTCGGCCCCGCTGACCTCCTGTGTGTACGTTTCTCAATAGCGACTAAGAAGACCTGTTGACGAGTATAACTAATTCATTGCCATGGGATGATTAATCGCCGTCAGCGACTTCCTGTATCTGTCGTGGGTTTCAATATCGCCGAAATGTTATCATTGCGTTTTAATACAACATGTCTGCTGCCATATTAACAACATTTGAGTCATAACTGTGACACACCCCTACATCCAATTTTCCGGCAGCTATTTTTGTTTGGTCTACATCTATTTTTGTTTGGTCTACATCTATTTTTGTTTGGTCTACATCTATTTTTGTTTGGTCTAAGTCTACTTTTTATTTGGTCTAAATCTATTTTTGTTTGATCTAAATCTACTTTTTGTTTGGTCTAAATCTACTTTTTCTTTGGCCTAAATCTACTTTTTGTTGGTCTAAATCTATTTTTGTTTGGTCTAAGTCTACTTTTTATTTGGTCTAAATCTATTTTTGGTTGGTCTAAATCTATTTTTTGTTTGATCTACAAGTACTTTTTGTTTGGTCTAAATCTATTTTTTGTTTGATCTAAATCTATTTTTGTTTGGTCTAAATCTACTTTTTGTTGGTCTAAATCTATATTTGTTTGGTCTAAGTCTACTTTTTGTTTGGTCTAAATCTATTTTTGTTTGGTCTGAATCTACTGTTTGTTTGGTCTAAATATACTTTTTGTTTTGTATAAATCTACTGTTTGTTTGATCTAATTCTACTTTTTTGTGTCTAAAACTACTTTTTTATTTGGTCTAAATCTACTTTTTGTTTAGTTTAAATCTACTTTTTGTTTGGTCTAAATTACTGTTTGTTTGGTCTAAATCTACATATTTGGGTCTAAAACTACTTTCTGTTTGGGCTAAATCTACTTTTTGTTTGGTCTAAATCTACTTTTTGTCTGGCACTGAATCTGTTAATTGATTCACTGCCAAAGGATAATATATCTCCAATTGTGACCTCCCATTTGGACAGGAGGACGATATATCGCCATGCTATGGGATTTCTTTTGTTTTGTGGTATCTTCCACAATTTCAATGCTCAGGGAACGGACATTTACATTATAATACTTGTTTATTTGATTGTGTACCACGTTTTGTTACAACCGACTATTTCTTTGTCACCGAAGCAGTGTAGAGGCAAATTCATAAAGGTAAATGATAATGCACATCAGAATGAGACAATCGTCGTGGTTTCCACAGGTTATCAGACGAGAGGATTTCAAGAACATTTTTATAACCGGGAAGATTCATTTTCTTCTTCGTCCTCGTTTGTCCAATATTCTTTTGTTTTGGACGCAATTGCGTTATACATTTTTTTTCAGTACAGCTGCGATATTTCCACGTTTCGGCAGCGAAATCGGACTTTTCCCGGCATTTGTGAACAGGGTTAGCCTTGCCGGGTATTTTGTTTTTTGTTTTTTGCATATCCTTACAGAACGTTGCATTAAACACCAGCATTTTTCAACTGCTGTTGATGTACTAGGCAAGTTTTACATTCAGTAGTTTGCCATTGCTTTCTGAACGACCGGCTCACATACCTCCGTAAGTTACCAGCGCGGCGCGATCCGCTACAGAATCTCGCGCAGCTGTTTTCCCCACGAGGATACACGGGATTACGAATAACGTCGTTAACACCTTGGCCAGGGAGGCCGGCAGGTATTCTTTAATAGATAAAATAACACAAAATATAATGACGGAAAACATAGGACACTGCGGCGACAAGCTTTCATCAGAAAGAAAAAACTCAAAACACAGTATATAAACATGGGGAAGAGACTACATTGACTACATTAAGACAAAATAACTGAATGAGAAGAATGGGAAGATGGAAAAAAAATTAGACCAATGAAAAAAAAATGTGCACCTTATTTCTGGGTATTTTATTGTTGGATTCTAGTTCTAATGATATTAGAACGAGGGATGCTTCACACGAAAACCTCAAAAGTGTGATAGAAATTATAATAATAACGCCATTGTCTCGTAACCTGTCAATATTGTTGTTGCAGATACTAAAAGTATTAAGCGCGTGACATCACAGTATATGCATGACAAGGCAGACTTGGTTGCGACTTGTGGGAGCACGTGTACACCTCGGAGGAGCAAATAGATCACCATGGTCTGGCAAGAATGAGACAGCGAGGAGAGACGAGGGGATCTGGCCGACGCTCAACGCTCAGAGGAAAGGCGAGACGCACATATAATCAGATTGCTACTGGTACTATTGGGGTTGGAACTCTTCGCTGGCTTCTGAGGATGGGGACGGAGCGCTGATGGGAATGCCCCGAATGCTGTGATGTCGGTTCCTAAATCAATCAATCAATCAATCAATCACAGTATATAGTATGACGTCATAAGGGCAGTTTACAGATTGCCTTCCACTTTTGTCGTACACCAAAGAGGAGCAGAGTTCTGTTATCGGTGTTTTTTTTTTAAATCAGTGAAAGGATGATACCTACAGACATTCATGGGCCAATCAGTGAAAGGATGATACCTACAGACATTCATGGGCCAATCAGTGAAAGGATGATACCTACAGACATTCATGGGCCAATCAGTGAAAGGATGATACCTACAGACATTCATGGGCCAATCAGTGAAAGGATGATACCTACAGACATTCATGGGCCAATCAGTGAAAGGATGATACCTACAGACATTCATGGGCCAATCAGTGAAAGGATGATACCTACAGACATTCATGGGCCAATCAGTGAAAGGATGATACCTACAGACATTCATGGGCCAATCAGTGAAAGGATGATACCTACAGACATTCATGGGCCAATCAGTGAAAGGATGATACCTACAGACATTCATGGGCCAATCAGTGAAAGGATGATACCTACAGACATTCATGGGCCAATCAGTGAAAGGATGATACCTACAGACATTCATGGGCCAATCAGTGAAAGGATGATACCTACAGACATTCATGGGCCAATCAGTGAAAGGATGATACCTACAGACATTCATGGGCCAATCAGTGAAAGGATGATACCTACAGACATTCATGGGCCAATCAGTGAAAGGATGATACCTACATACATTCATGGGCCAATCAGTGAAAGGATGATACCTACATACATTCATGGGCCAATCAGTGAAAGGATGATACCTACATACATTCATGGGCCAATCAGTGAAAGGATGATACCTACATACATTCATGGGCCAATCAGTGAAAGGATGATACCTACATACATTCATGGGCCAATCAGTGAAAGGATGATACCTACATACATTCATGGGCCAATCAGTGAAAGGATGATACCTACAGACATTCATGGGCCAATCAGTGAAAGGGGGATATCTACATACATTCATGGGCCAATCAGTGAAAGGATGATACCTACAGACATTCATGGGCAAATCAGTGAAAGGGGGATATCTACATACATTCATGGGCCAATCAGTGAAAGGATGATACCTACAGACATTCATGGGCCAATCAGTGAAAAGATGATACCTACAGACATTCATGGGCCAATCAGTGAAAGGATGATACCTACAGACATTCATGGGCCAATCAGTGAAAGGGTGATACCTACAGACATTCATGGGCCAATCAGTGAAAGGGTGATACCTACAGACATTCATGGGCCAATCAGTGAAAGGATGATACCTACAGACATTCATGGGCCAATCAGTGAAAGGATGATACCTACAGACATTCATGGGCCAATCAGTGAAAGGATGATACCTACAGACATTCATGGGCCAATCAGTGAAAGGATGATACCTACAGACATTCATGGGCCAATCAGTGAAAGGATGATACCTACAGACATTCATGGGCCAATCAGTGAAAGGATGATACCTACAGACATTCATGGGCCAATCAGTGAAAGGATGATACCTACAGACATTCATGGGCCAATCAGTGAAAGGATGATACCTACAGACATTCATGGGCCAATCAGTGAAAGGATGATACCTACAGACATTCATGGGCCAATCAGTGAAAGGATGATACCTACAGACATTCATGGGCCAATCAGTGAAAGGATGATACCTACAGACATTCATGGGCCAATCAGTGAAAGGATGATACCTACAGACATTCATGGGCCAATCAGTGAAAGGATGATACCTACAGACATTCATGGGCCAATCAGTGAAAGGATGATACCTACAGACATTCATGGGCCAATCAGTGAAAGGATGATACCTACAGACATTCATGGGCCAATCAGTGAAAGGGTGATACCTACAGACATTCATGGGCCAATCAGTGAAAGGATGATACCTACAGACATTCATGGGCCAATCAGTGAAAGGATGATACCTACAGACATTCATGGGCCAATCAGTGAAAGGATGATACCTACAGACATTCATGGGCCAATCAGTGAAAGGATGATACCTACAGACATTCATGGGCCAATCAGTGAAAGGATGATACCTACAGACATTCATGGGCCAATCAGTGAAAGGATGATACCTACAGACATTCATGGGCCAATCAGTGAAAGGGTGATACCTACAGACATTCATGGGCCAATCAGTGAAAGGGTGATACCTACAGACATTCATGGGCCAATCAGTGAAAGGATGATACCTACAGACATTCATGGGCCAATCAGTGAAAGGATGATACCTACAGACATTCATGGGCCAATCAGTGAAAGGGTGATACCTACAGACATTCATGGGCCAATCAGTGAAAGGATGATACCTACAGACATTCATGGGCCAATCAGTGAAAGGATGATACCTACAGACATTCATGGGCCAATCAGTGAAAGGATGATACCTACAGACATTCATGGGCCAATCAGTGAAAGGATGATACCTACAGACATTCATGGGCCAATCAGTGAAAGGATGATACCTACAGACATTCATGGGCCAATCAGTGAAAGGATGATACCTACAGACATTCATGGGCCAATCAGTGAAAGGATGATACCTACAGACATTCATGGGCCAATCAGTGAAAGGATGATACCTACAGACATTCATGGGCCAATCAGTGAAAGGATGATACCTACAGACATTCATGGGCCAATCAGTGAAAGGATGATACCTACAGACATTCATGGGCCAATCAGTGAAAGGATGATACCTACAGACATTCATGGGCCAATCAGTGAAAGGATGATACCTACAGACATTCATGGGCCAATCAGTGAAAGGATGATACCTACAGACATTCATGGGCCAATCAGTGAAAGGATGATACCTACAGACATTCATGGGCCAATCAGTGAAAGGATGATACCTACAGACATTCATGGGCCAATCAGTGAAAGGATGATACCTACAGACATTCATGGGCCAATCAGTGAAAGGATGATACCTACAGACATTCATGGGCCAATCAGTGAAAGGATGATACCTACAGACATTCATGGGCCAATCAGTGAAAGGATGATACCTACAGACATTCATGGGCCAATCAGTGAAAGGATGATACCTACAGACATTCATGGGCCAATCAGTGAAAGGATGATACCTACATACATTCATGGGCCAATCAGTGAAAGGATGATACCTACATACATTCATGGGCCAATCAGTGAAAGGATGATACCTACATACATTCATGGGCCAATCAGTGAAAGGATGATACCTACATACATTCATGGGCCAATCAGTGAAAGGATGATACCTACATACATTCATGGGCCAATCAGTGAAAGGATGATACCTACATACATTCATGGGCCAATCAGTGAAAGGATGATACCTACAGACATTCATGGGCCAATCAATGAAAGGGGGATATCTACATACATTCATGGGCCAATCAGTGAAAGGATGATACCTACAGACATTCATGGGCCAATCAGTGAAAGGGGGATATCTACATACATTCATGGGCCAATCAGTGAAAGGATGATACCTACAGACATTCATGGGCCAATCAGTGAAAGGATGATACCTACAGACATTCATGGGCCAATCAGTGAAAGGATGATACCTACAGACATTCATGGGCCAATCAGTGAAAGGGTGATACCTACAGACATTCATGGGCCAATCAGTGAAAGGGTGATACCTACAGACATTCATGGGCCAATCAGTGAAAGGATGATACCTACAGACATTCATGGGCCAATCAGTGAAAGGATGATACCTACAGACATTCATGGGCCAATCAGTGAAAGGATGATACCTACAGACATTCATGGGCCAATCAGTGAAAGGATGATACCTACAGACATTCATGGGCCAATCAGTGAAAGGATGATACCTACAGACATTCATGGGCCAATCAGTGAAAGGATGATACCTACAGACATTCATGGGCCAATCAGTGAAAGGATGATACCTACAGACATTCATGGGCCAATCAGTGAAAGGGTGATACCTACAGACATTCATGGGCCAATCAGTGAAAGGGTGATACCTACAGACATTCATGGGCCAATCAGTGAAAGGATGATACCTACAGACATTCATGGGCCAATCAGTGAAAGGATGATACCTACAGACATTCATGGGCCAATCAGTGAAAGGGTGATACCTACAGACATTCATGGGCCAATCAGTGAAAGGATGATACCTACAGACATTCATGGGCCAATCAGTGAAAGGATGATACCTACAGACATTCATGGGCCAATCAGTGAAAGGATGATACCTACAGACATTCATGGGCCAATCAGTGAAAGGATGATACCTACAGACATTCATGGGCCAATCAGTGAAAGGATGATACCTACAGACATTCATGGGCCAATCAGTGAAAGGATGATACCTACAGACATTCATGGGCCAATCAGTGAAAGGATGATACCTACAGACATTCATGGGCCAATCAGTGAAAGGATGATACCTACAGACATTCATGGGCCAATCAGTGAAAGGATGATACCTACAGACATTCATGGGCCAATCAGTGAAAGGATGATACCTACAGACATTCATGGGCCAATCAGTGAAAGGATGATACCTACAGACATTCATGGGCCAATCAGTGAAAGGATGATACCTACAGACATTCATGGGCCAATCAGTGAAAGGATGATACCTACAGACATTCATGGGCCAATCAGTGAAAGGATGATACCTACAGACATTCATGGGCCAATCAGTGAAAGGATGATACCTACAGACATTCATGGGCCAATCAGTGAAAGGATGATACCTACAGACATTCATGGGCCAATCAGTGAAAGGATGATACCTACAGACATTCATGGGCCAATCAGTGAAAGGATGATACCTACAGACATTCATGGGCCAATCAGTGAAAGGATGATACCTACATACATTCATGGGCCAATCAGTGAAAGGATGATACCTACATACATTCATGGGCCAATCAGTGAAAGGGTGATACCTACAGACATTCATGGGCCAATCAGTGAAAGGATGATACCTACAGACATTCATGGGCCAATCAGTGAAAGGATGATACCTACAGACATTCATGGGCCAATCAGTGAAAGGATGATACCTACAGACATTCATGGGCCAATCAGTGAAAGGATGATACCTACAGACATTCATGGGCCAATCAGTGAAAGGATGATACCTACAGACATTCATGGGCCAATCAGTGAAAGGATGATACCTACAGACATTCATGGGCCAATCAGTGAAAGGATGATACCTACAGACATTCATGGGCCAATCAGTGAAAGGATGATACCTACAGACATTCATGGGCCAATCAGTGAAAGGATGATACCTACAGACATTCATGGGCCAATCAGTGAAAGGGGGATATCTACAGACATTCATGGGCCAATCAGTGAAAGGATGATACCTACAGACATTCATGGGCCAATCAGTGAAAGGATGATACCTACAGACATTCATGGGCCAATCAGTGAAAGGATGATACCTACAGACATTCATGGGCCAATCAGTGAAAGGATGATACCTACAGACATTCATGGGCCAATCAGTGAAAGGATGATACCTACAGACATTCATGGGCCAATCAGTGAAAGGGGGATATCTACAGACATTCATGGGCCAATGAAGGTCCAGTATGGCGGTGCATGCCTGTCAGTCCATCAAGTGTTTGAGTGGAGTAGGAAGTTTCAAAATGGCGTGGCTTCCATGACAGACTGTTCACGACCTGGTCATGCACAGCGAGTAGTGACCTCAGAGTCGATTTTTCTACAGGAATCGCTTTATCGGCGCTGGCCGGGGGGGGGGGGGGGGGGCTTGCATTTAACGCATTGGTGACTACGTCGAAAAATTATATATTTGTTCTTTACTTTTTCAGAACACATTCATAAAAATTTTTAAAATAAGGCTAACCCAGCTCACAAATGCCGGGAACAAGTAGGATGTGTCTGTCGAAAGGGGGAAATATCGCAGCTCTGCTGAAAACAAGTACAACCTAATTACGTCCAAAACAAAAGAATATTGAACCAACGTAGACACAGAGGAAAATAAATATTCCCGGTTATAAAAATGTTCACCCCCACCCTTACCCAAGAAACAAATTTAAAGTTTTTATTTAAAGCCCCCTCATAACTTTGTTGTTGTTGTTGTTGTCCGCATATCCTTTTACAGGACATCGCTGTCAACATCAGCATCTTTCAGCTGATTGTTGATTTCTTGGCAAGATTACGCTCAGTAGTTTGCCATGGCTTTCTGAGCGACCGGCTCACATACCCCGTAAGTTACCGACACGGCTAGAACCGCCACCGATTCTCGCGCACGTCACGTTACTCAGGAAAGTATACGGGATTGCGGAGAAAGTCGCTAAACACTGGGCCATGGAAACAGGCCCTTGTAACTTAGCAGGACTCAAACGCGGCAGACATTGGGAGCCAGTGGTAAAATCAGTAGAGCACACCTTCAGTGGACGTCATATATTCGCAATCTGGGAGATGGCTGATCAGTGTCATCTGCCGTGTATTCTGGTCATCGCATCTCTAGTGGCCACACGCTCTTTAAATTTCTGGTCACTGAGCATTGCCATTGCCATGGGGGAGTGGGGAGGGGGCGGGGAGTTAGTAGCATATCCTTTAAGGACGCAGCAGTCAATCCCAGCATGTTTTGGCTGTTCGTGATTCCTGGATAAGGTTACGTTCAGTAGTTTGCCATTGCATTCTGAACGACCGATACCCATACCATTTCATAAAATGACCAACGTAAGGCTGCTTTCTGCCAAATCTCCCACAGCTATGTTTAGAACGCGGGTATGCGGAATTACGACCTGCGTCCGTAAACATTCCTCCGCCGAGCTAGCAAAATTGCTTAAGAGACCACGAAATAAAACAAATATCACGATGAGAATAGTACGGCGATATATCGTCCTTCTGTCCAAATGAGAGGTCATATTCGGCTAAATATTACCCTTCTGTACTGAATCAGTTAAAAAGGGACAACCGACAGTCACACGGTGTGAGGTACGGGGTATACAGCTGTACCCAACAAAACTATTTTAAGTCTACCCCGTACCTGTGTTCGAGATGGTCACACGAAAACAGGGAAGAATAAGGGTATAGACCCAGAGGTGGACAGAAGGAGGAAATATTGGCTGGATGTATAATTGTAGAGCTGAAAACGACCAGCGGTTGCGATTATCAAGAATGAATCACCGACATACGAGAATTAAAATCGTAAGTTTTACTAGAACGCGATTAGAAGTGACAGGATGGACGTTGCGGGTAAGGCTTTCGTCAGTACACACACAACAAATACACACCGATACACCAACATGAAATCATCTGTTTCTTTGTAATGACTGGTCACATGTATGGTTGAATACCGAGGGTATGGTTATGATTACAATTATCAATTAGTTATAATTACAATTTTCAACTTGTTATTATTACAATTACCAATTAGTTGTAATTACGATTATCAATTAGTTATATTTACAATTAGCTACAATTACAATTATTTATAATCACAATTATCAATTAGTTATAATTACAATTAGCTATAATTACAATTAGTTGTAATTAAAATTATCACTTATTTATTATAACAAATATCAATTAATAAGAATTACAATTATCATTTAGTTATAATTACAATTATCAATTAGCTATAGTTACAAATGTTTTAATTACAATGATACAATTAGCCGCTGTTATCATGAACAGACAAGAATGTTTCTTGTAATCGTGTTTTAGTAAAGCTCACAATCTACTTCTAGTTTTTTGGTGATTCATTCATGAACAGACAGCACGGATTGCTATGGAGCAACATGATCGCCCAGGCAGGTCGTCGTGACCACGACGATCAACAATCTGAATCCATTGACAGCTACCTGAAAAGGCCTGATCCAATAGGCAACATTCAGTATACTGCAGACATCAACACTTTTTGTGTCTGGATGTCCTCCAGTGGTGGCTAAACTAACCTACCCTCCCTTCTCACCAGGGGCCCTGCCACCTGGGCAAATGGTAAAAGGAGCCCGTATGTACACGTGCCTATATAACCAGTCTTTGGTGGGGCCTTTTTCCAGCTGGGCTCCCCATTCGCAGTCAGCACCGGGACATTTGACTGTCTGAGCCCATTTGTTGGCCACGCGAGCAAAGAGAGAGCAACAAGCGACCGCGGATTTGATTGTGAGTATGTTTAGTTAGTTCAGGTAGATCTATGACAGTATTACAGTCGGGCTGGCGCAGTGGCTGGCAGACTCGCTAACCGGCTGGTTACAGTCGAATCCCTGTCGAAACGGATGTTTAAACTTCTCCTGGTCGATTCAGACTAAAATGGGAATCAGAAAATACCTCGGGACTTAAATGCGGCTGTTGTCATATTCATCATATCACCCATGGAGCGCGGATTGGTCTATAAAATATTAAGCTGCCATCGCATACCCAACGCACAAGGCCCCTTGTTAATTTTATATCACAGTGCCAAGGGTTTAGATAGAGCAAGAACGGAAGGCATGGTTTGTGGCGAAAGAGGCCGGGGAAGATAACACAACAGTGAACTCTGGGCTTTAAAGACACAATGGGCATGAGAATGCCTGGGGTAGATGAGCTGTCCAATGATCGAGAATATTTCTGGCCGACTGAAATGTGAGCGACTGTCTGCGAGACGTTTCTTTATGAAGATGTTAATGATGCAATACTGGAATGATACTAGAATGAGGTATTCAGTCTCTCGGTAGAGATTTGTTCGCAGCAGTCGAGCATAATCTCCGGCGGGCCTATTCTCGCCGGTCGCGAGATCCGCACTGTGGAAGGATGGGGGATTTGCTTGCAAATAGACAGGCAATATCTCCTGTGGTAGCTCTGGCGGGCCTATTCCCGCTGGTCGCGGGGTCCGCCTAAAGTCAGGTGGAGAGTCTGACGATAGTGCACGCTTTACACAGGTCCGGACACTTGTGGTCGACAGATGTGCGCGCCCTCATGGTCCGGGCTCGTACGAGGCCCTCACCTGTGGGACATGGCTGAACGTCTCTAAGCCGGGTCCCTTGGGTGTCAGGGTCTGGCCATAACTCGCCACCTGCTCGTGGTGGTGAGGTCTCGGTGGATTGACGCTGAGCCGCCAACGTCTGCAGCCTACCTTGTTCCAGACGTATTGGTTACCCATTCCTCTGGAATACACAAGGTTAGGCCGAGAGAGAAATCATGTCGTTTGGGCGCCACATGATTCTCTGAAGCTCTGCCCAGACATTGTGGTGGAATATTGGCCACATTTCACTCACATACTTTGGTCTGTCAAGACTGCAAGGTGTCAACGACGACTAGAATGAGGAATACAAAGTCAGGTATATGTTGCGCCTGCGAAAAGATGAGACATGCTAAGCACAGAAACAGTGTTCATACCTTACAATGGACTCCATAGAGGTGAAACAGAGTGACGTCTCCAAACTAAGAAACAATCAACAAATATACAATAATAAAGTAATAACATAAAAATAAGTATTAAAGACACAACAGACTACCGACATTTCGATTCTAATAATCTTCTTCAGGGACAGGACAAGACAAACAGATCTGAAGAAAACAACACAATTTTATAGAATAATACTAGAATAAGTATCAGCGCCGTGGCGAATGAATGCGGACGCAATTCTTACACACGGACGCGTTCTAAACACAGTTGCGTGCGATTTGGCAGCAGACAGCATTGCGTTGTTATTTCATAGAAAGGTATGAATGTCGGTCGATCAGAAAGTACCGAACATAAATTTGCCAAGAAATCACAAACATCCAATAAATGCTGGGGTTGACTGCGAAGGTCTATAAAGGATATGAAACTAACTCTTAACTAGAATAAATAAGTCAAATTACTCACACCAAGAGCAACGTTTAAACATCTTTCATATGCGGTGTCTGCGAAGAATTCTTGGTATTAAGTGGCAAGACAAAATCACAAATACTGAAGTATTGGAAAGATCAGGTTGTGTGACGGTTTATTCCATGCTCAGTCTTCATAGGATAAGTTAGGAGTATGGACGATGGTAGAATACCAAAGGATGTTTCTTTAAAATGAATTACGGATGGGTAAGAGATCGGCCTCTCCTGCGGTACAAAGATGTGTGTAAGCGGGACATGATTGATACAGGCATTGATAATGCACATTGGGAGAAAGTCGCCGCTGAACGTGTTGCAAGGAGGGCAAAAATAAGGACTGGAATAGAGACAAAGGGGAACATTATTGCAAATAAGTCACACACCTAGCGTGCGAGACGTAAGATGGTTCATGATGGTGGAAATGACCATGTGTGCACATGCGTCCATTATGGATGAACATTTACAGCACGAATTGGTCTGATCAGTCACATTCGCTACCGCCATGGGTTGTAGTTATTATGCCTGTTTGTAGCACAATATAACAAACTTTCGTCTGTCAAGACGGCAAGGTGCCAATATACTAAAATAAGTGACCACTTTATTTTGTCTTGAACATACAATCACAGATGAGAAGGATACTGACAGCGCTAGAGATTGCACTACAATAACGAGGCATAACAATTATGTTCAGTTCACGTGTAGAAGCAACAAGTACACACTATTATCATCCTCATGCCCCATGCCGATAAGCGTAGGCAGTCATGTTTCGCCGTTTCACACGATCACCAGAGTCGTGGATAAGCTCCGTGTTCTTGTCTCTACCATACCATGTGGCCAAACCATCCAGATGTTTACTTCTCTGTCGTTCCCTTGTTCTTTTCCCCTCAATTTTGACAGTTGTCACCAAGTTCTCCAGTTTATTTCTTATCATAACGTGTCCACAAACTTGTGACTGTCTTCGACTAACTTCTTTAATAAGTTTACGGTTTTCATTTGTTTCTTTTTTTTTTTTTTTTGTAGGAATTGTTCATTGGTTTTTCTGTCTGTCCATGGCATTCTTTGCATTTTGCTCAGAAACCACATTTCTGCAGCCATCAGCTGTTTTTCAGCTTGTCTGCTCATTGTCCACGCTTCACATCCATACAAAAGCACAGGTTCTATGTAGCACCTCAACACTCTTTTTCTCGTTGCCAGTGACATCTGTGAGGAGCGGCTGGCCGAGTGGCTAGAACGCCGGACTCTCATTCGGGAGACCCGGGTTCGATCCCTCGGTAAGGTGTGGGATTTTTTTCTGTCGGGGGCAAAAATAAAATCCTAACCTGCACAGTTCGCGGCGACTGCACTAGCCAGGTGGCATTAATTCCTCAGGTTCAAAGACCCCTCTGCCATACACCGCAAGGTACTATATTGGCAGTAAATGACAGTTTTTAACAGTGACATCTGTTTATTGGTCAATAAGTTTTCCATGCTCGCTCCGTGGCGAAGGATGTTATGGATGCAGTTCGTAATCCCACATACCCGCGCTCGAAACAAATCTGCGCGCGATGTGGCAACAGACCGCATTGCGCTGGTTTAAAAAAAAATGAAATTGTATTGGTGCTGGTCGTTCAGAAAGCAATGGAACACTACTGAACGTTAACTTGCCAAAAGATCACAACAGCAAAAACTACTGATTTTGACTGTGACGTCGTACAAAGGATATGCAAGTACCTTTTTTTCAAATGTTTTCCATCTTTCAAAAGACAACCTTTGCCATAGCGATTACACACGTTTACACTGTACTTCAGAAAGATATAATGTGAGATGGAAAACAAAATAAAAGAAGCAAGTAACTAGTAGAAGAAGGAAGGTATTGTGAGCACGTGAAGTGTTAGCAGCGTTGCATTTTTTTAATTATTGGCCTGAGTGCTCGGAGGAATAGTTTTGCCATCCCTTAGTGAACGATGAGAGCTGGCATCGAACCGTGCCAGACATCGACTCTGCCTGCCATTTTAAACTTAACGTCCTTCGTGTTGCGCTAATGCCCTCGCGAGGGCAGATGAAGATTTCCTTAAGGTCACTTACCACGAGAATAACATTTCTGTTATCAATATGTTCCTCGGTAACACTATACAGAACAACAATTATAACAAAAAGATAGTTGCATATTCTTTACAGGATGTCGCAGTCAACTCCAGCATTATTTACGTAGGTGATTTCTCGGCAAACTGATGTTCGGTAGTTTGCCA
>OY992897.1:80495712-80603212 GCA_963921405.1 Cepaea hortensis
CTCCTCCCCTCCTCCTCCCTCCTCCTCCCTCCTTCTCCTTCTCCTACCTCCTCCTCCTCTCTCCTCCTCCTAATCCCTCCTCCCTCCTATTCCTCCCTACTTCTCCTCCTCCTTCCTCCTCCTCTCTCCGCCTATCTCTTCCTCCCTGCTCCTCCTCTCTCCTCCACCTCCCTCCTCCTCCCAGCTCCTACTCCTCCTTTTTCTTCTTCTGCTGCTGCTGCTGCCGCCGCTCCATTTACCCAAGTTAATTGTTGGGGGAATATGTAAAGATCTTTCAAGTGCTCTTTCTAATGCTTTTTGTAAGTTGGTCTTCGTTTATCTAAGGTTGTTCTAACTGCAACCAATAAATGATTAGACAGACAGGCAGACAGATAGACAGACAGAGAGGGAGGAACAGACAGACAGACAGACAGACAGACAGACAGACAGACAGACAGACAGACAGTCAGGAACGGGAACGGGAGCTTATATGACTACTTATATGAATTAAATTAGATGCTCCACACCAGGAGCTGGGCGATGCCGGGCCGGGTCAGACAGACAGACAGACAGACAGACAGACAGACAGACAGACAGACATACAGACAGACAGACAGGCAGGCAGGCAGATAGTCGGTAACGGGAACGAGAACTTATATGACTACTTATATGAATTAAATGAGATGCTCCCCACCAGTGACTGGGCGAAGCCGGGCCGTGTCAGCTAGTATATATATATATATATATATATGAAGCATGACTGTATAACAGAAGTAACCAATGATTTAGCATGTTCATTTGTAGACTCAGAGTGGCAGTATGAAATTATTATTCTCGTATGTTCACATGGGTTGTTGCGTTTGGAAAGCAAATATTTGACGTTGCTCGTTGTTGTTGTTTTCAGGTTAAGTCATTGTTCCTGAAATAGCCGTTCAGAACGGCAATGTTACGTCACTGTAGTGTGCTGGTTTTACTGGCAGCGCTGTCTTCAGCAGGTAAAGTCGCCAAGTATTCTTTATTCGTTTGCTCTTGTTTGACCTAATTGTTTGTCCCTGTGTCTGCGTTGTATCATCAATATCTGTTGGGAAGTTATTGATAAACAGTACACCCCTGAAACAAGTTAGAGGAATGAAATATATAGGAAGCATGATCATAGATGATGGTAGAATAGACAGAGATATCGAAATCAGATATCAAACAATAAGTGCGCTTTTATATCAAGTATAATCCATACTGAAACATCCAAATATACCTATGTTCGCACAACAACAGATAATAGATTGTATATTCAAACCAACTCTGCTGCCAATGTCAGATTTGGACATTATCCAAATCACACTTACGCTGTGTGGTCTCGAGGTATGGTGTCCGCCTCGAGTGCTGGAGGTCCCGGGTTCAACCCCCGGTGAGGACCGGGATTTATTTAAAAAATCCACCTGGACTTCCAGTAATAAAATTTCCCCTGGTCTCTGGGTAGTGAGATCGGACGCCTGTGTGTATTGTTGTCTCTGGGTAGTGAGATCGGACGCCCGTGTGTATTGTTGTCTCTGGGTAGTGAGATCGGACGCCCGTGTGTATTGTTGTCTCTGGGTAGTGAGATCGGACGCCCGTGTGTATTGTTGTCTCTGGGTAGTGAGATCGGACGCCCGTGTGTATTGTTGTCTCTGGGTAGTGAGATCGGACGTCCGTGTGTATTGTTGTCTCTGGGTAGTGAGATCGGACGCCCGTGTGTATTGTTGTCTCTGGGTAGTGAGATCGGACGCCCGTGTGTATTGTTGTCTCTGGGTAGTGAGATCGGACGCCCGTGTGTATTGTTGTCTCTGGGTAGTGAGATCGGACGCCCGTGTGTATTGTTGTCTCTGGGTAGTGAGATCGGACGCCCGTGTGTATTGTTGTCTCTGGGTAGTGAGATCGGACGCCCGTGTGTATTGTTGTCTCTGGGTAGTGAGATCGGACGCCCGTGTGTATTGTTGTCTCTGGGTAGTGAGATCGGACGCCCGTGTGTATTGTTGTCTCTGGGTAGTGAGATCGGACGCCCGTGTGTATTGTTGTCTCTGGGTAGTGAGATCGGACGCCCGTGTGTATTGTTGTCTCTGGGTAGTGAGATCGGACGCCCGTGTGTATTGTTGTCTCTGGGTAGTGAGATCGGACGCCCGTGTGTATTGTTGTCTCTGGGTAGTGAGATCGGACGCCCGTGTGTATTGTTGTCTCTGGGTAGTGAGATCGGACGCCCGTGTGTATTGTTGTCTCTGGGTAGTGAGATCGGACGCCCGTGTGTATTGTTGTCTCTGGGTAGTGAGATCGGACGCCCGTGTGTATTGTTGTCTCTGGGTAGTGAGATCGGACGCCCGTGTGTATTGTTGCGCACGTAAAAAATCCCTTGGCAGTTGGAAATCAAAAAAGAGTAGCCTAATGGCGCTGCCCGAGCAAAATTTCGAGTTAAAAATCTACCCAAAGTATTTCAAGATCCTCGCCGATGCAACGGAGTTCGTGCATTGAGCTGAGTTTCTCCAGACTCAGGTTTGAGTTAGGAGGTAAACGGACCACTTGTAGGTTAAACCGTGTGTTGTGATTTTGATCCATCGACTAAACTAAACTAACTAAACTAAACACTTAAGCAAAATCAACACCTGCGAGATGAGATTCTTGAGGAGATCTATTAACGTATCTATCCGAGACCGAGTAAGACATTATGTTATCAGACAGACAGCGGGATTAACACCTTGAGCCACATTATTAAAAGGCTGAATATCAAATGGTTCAGCCATCTCATTAGACCAACTACCAGCACTGGCCCTACTTCAAAGAATGATCTGATACGAGAGCAAGAGGAAGTCTGAGAAGAAAATAGATTGACGACATCAAAGACATCGTACAATCACATGGAATGACACTATCCATTCGCCACCTGGGGGAACCGGAGCGCCAGCTAAATCTGCCCACATCTCTTGACTGCGAAAGTTGAAGATGGTGATGATAATGATGATGATCTGTTGGAAGACAGCACAAGAGGCCGCGGTGATGTGAGTTTTACAAAAGAATGATGAGAATATCATGGACATAGAAGAATGATGAGAATATCATGGACATAGAAGAAATATGAGAATATCATGGACATAGAAGAATGATGAGAATATCATGGATATAGAAGAGTGATGAGAATATCATGGACATAGAAGAGTGATGAGAATATCATGGACATAGAAGAAATATGAAAATATCATGGACATAGAGGAATGATGAGAATATCATGGATATAGAAGAATGATGAGAATATCATGGACATTGAAGAGTGATGAGAATATCATGGACATAGAAGAAATATGAGAAAATCATGGACATAGAAGAATGATGAGAATATCATGGACATAGAAGAAATATGAGAATATCATGGACATAGAAGAAATATGAGAATATCATGGACATAGAAGAAATATGAGAATATCATGGACATAGAAGAAATATGAGAATATCATGGACATAAGAAGAAATATGAGAATATCATGGACATAGAAGAAATATGAGAATATCATGGACATAGAAGAAATATGAGAATATCATGGACATAGAAGAAATATGAGAATATCATGGACATAGAAGAAATATGAGAATATCATGGACATAGAAGAAATATGAGAATATCATGGACATAGAAGAAATATGAGAATATCATGGACATAGAAGAATGATGAGAATATTATGGACATAGAAGAAATATGAGAATATCATGGACATAGAAGAAATATGAGAATATCATGGACATAGAAGAATGAAGAGAATATCATGGGCAGTGAAAAAATATGAGAATATCATGGACACAGAAGAAATATGAGAATATCATGGACATGAAGAATGATAAGATTATCATGGACATAGAAGAATGATAATAATATCATGGACATGAAGAATGATAAGATTATCGTGGATATAGAAGAATGATAAGATTATCATGGACATAGAGTAACATATTTACATCAACGCACACTTTCATGTCAGAGTAACAAATTTACATGAATGCACAAAGCCAGCCGCGTCACGTAAGCATCGCTTTGAACTTTGATTATAGTCTAACCGACATGAGGGTGATTATTCCGTTCCACTGAACAAGTCCCTGTGTGTGAGGCCGGTAATGCTGGCTGTTGTCACATTAATGAATGCAGACTAAAATATGGAGAATTATTACTGCCCGCGTTGTCTGTGCTGATGTAACCGTTTGTATGTGGACTTAGAAACATATCTGGGTGAATGATGATTATGGGTATGATGATGAAGACGATGGCGATGTAGAAGAAGATGACAGTGATGATAATGAAGAAGAGGAAGAAGAATAAGGGGGGAGCTGGAGTAGGGAGAGGAGGAGATAGTGGAGTAGGAGGAAAGAAAGAAAGAAAGAAAGAAAGAAAGAAAGAAAGAACGAAAGAAAGAAAGAAAAAAAAGAAAGAAAGAAAGAAAGAAAGAAAGAAAGAAAGAAAGAAAGAAAGAAAGAAAGAAAATATAATATTAAAGTATTACTAGTAAACGTTCATGTCTTATTTTGTCTCCCCAGGGCCAATAACTCCAAACGGTAAGTATACATAGTGTGTAAGTCATTACTTGCTCTTGTTTATGCGATTCCATGAGCTTGTGGCGTTATCGACCCATGGTCCCTTGACCTCTGATCTCCCATCAAAGCCACAAATCCTGTCTCTCAGCATTGTTATCATCATACATGCGGATTCCACAACATACGTGTCCAGTCGACAACAAGAAAACACATGAGTAATGTTTATGCATATTTATTCTGTCATGCAGTTGCATCATTGAGTAAAGTTTATGCATATTTATTCTTCCATGCAGTTTCTCATGTAGTTGTGGCTTTGTGTGTTTGTTTGTGAGCTCAAGCGTAGTTCATACACGTGTTATTACCTCTAGTCCATTGGACTGATTTGTACATATGGATTAGCTTGCCCTTTTACCAGTGTCCCTCGCCATCAGGCGAACCCACTCTGACTTCTGAGGTACTTGTAATTTCCTGGCCAAGGGGTTAAAGACATTGTTCGTAATCCCGTATATCCACGTGGGGAAAACAGCAGCTGCGAGAATCGGTAGTGGTTCGCGCCGCGCTGGTAACTTACAGGGGTATTGAGGCGGTCGTTCACAAAGCAATGGCAAACTACTGAATGTAAAACAAGCCTAGTACATCAACAGCAGCTGAAAAATGCTGGTGTTGGCTGCAACGTCCTGTAAGGGATATGCAACATTAAAAACAAAGTCACGGACGAGAAGTCAACATTTTAGCTCAACTGACCGGTGTAGGGGTTGAACCCGCTAACTCGGAATTAGCGCGTGGAGTTTTAAGAGCGGATCTCTCACCCATTCGGCCACGCTGACCTCAGTTGTATAAATGATAAGCCATTGGATAAACACAGTCGGGATCTACAGCAGGAAGCTGCCGTGGGCTCATGAAGTGTGAGGACCATCACGTGGTTCAGACCGAAGGGCACATAGAAATGAGGGATCAGTCTTTGCCTCATCTAGCTAGCGTCGAGTTATTGTATGGACCATTGGTCCGATCCTGCTGTTGTTGTTTGTCCATCAAGAATGATGATGACCATTTACTTCATCCTGTGGGGTTGAAAGTATGGAGCCATGAGTTCTAAGATGGCTGATAAGGCCTATTTTGGCTCGAATTGTTTTTTGACAATGTGGACAAAGAATGCGTGACGTTCCAGGAGGAGGATCTCCTGCAGTGGTTTTTCTGTCCAGCCTTTTTTTTTCACAGCTCTTGCAGTCCTGTTTGCTTCACAAGTGACTGCACCCTTGCGTAATGATGTACGCCACGAATTTCGGTCTTTGGCAGCAGTCTCCCAGGTGTCATGATGAATTCCAAAAGCTTTTAGTGAGATTTTCAGAGTGTCTTTAAAGCGTTTCCTCTGGCCGCCCTGGGAGCGTTTACCACAACGCAGTTAGCAATAAAAAATTCGTTTAGGGAGCCTGTGATCTGGCATACGAGTCAAGTGACCAGCCCCAGCGAATCTGATTCTTCACTAGTAGAGTGTGGATACTGGGCATGGACGTTCTTTCTAGGACTTCAGTGTCTGGTATCTTGTCTTGCCATTTAATCTTCAATAGCTTCCTAAGGCAGACTGTGTGGTAGTGGTTCAATTTCCTAGCGTGTCGCTGATAAACAGTCAATGTTTCACAAGCATATAGCAGTGTGGATAATACAACAGCTTTGTAGACTTTCAGCTTTGTTTGCAGGCTTATTCCATCTCTGTCCCACACATTCTTGTACAGTCTGTCATAGGCCGAGCTTGCCTTGGAGTTTCTTGCATTCACTTCGTCATCAATTGTAGCAGCTTGTGACACAGTGCTGCCAAGATAGGTGAATTTGTCCACAACACTGAGTCTATGATCATTTGTTACATAGCTAGCGTGGAGTTAGGGCCTGAATCACTGGTCCGATCGTACTTATAACGTTGTCAGCGTAGCTCCACAGCCTGTACACCAGCACACCGCCACGGCACTCGATGATGATAGCCAATTACCTCCTTCTACGCGAAGTAAACTTACGTGTTTTCCAATCAATCAATCAGATGTCGTCTCCACAGTGAAGGTTGGCTTCAATGGATCTCCAACACTGTCTGTCTCTCGCCCAGACTGTACATTCTGTCAGACTTATGTTCGTCCATCACTTGATGTTATCTTCCCACTTGTATCGTTGTCTGCCTCTTGCTCGCTTGCCTTCAGCCTCGCCCTCCAGTATGGTTTTAATAGGAGTCGTATGTCGTTTAACGGGGCCGAAATATTTCCCTTGCCTCTATGTTATTTCTTTCATCCCCTCTGTTTTAATTCCTAGATGTTATAGAACCGCTGCATTGGATTGTTTTTGTTTCCATGAAATACGACATATTCTTCTGTATAGCCACATCTCCAAGGCATCTATTCTACTTTCTAAGTGCTTGTTCATTGTCCAGGCTTCCGCGCCATACAGTAGCGTTGAATATACATAACATTTGACAATTCTCCTTTCAATGCGTTATTAATCTCTCTAGATGTTAACACTGATTTCATGTTGTTGAAATCATTTTCGGCCTTTCCTATTCTATTGTTGATTTCTGTATCAATTTAGCCATCACCATTTATTACATGTCCAAGATAGGAGAAATATTTTACTTGTTCTAGTATCTCGTTTACTGTGTTCTTCATTGATGACCTTTCCTTTCCACTGCTAAGTATCATAGTTTTCGTTTTTTGGAAGTTAATGTCTACATTAATACCAAAAATTATTATCTAAGTTAATATCTAAATTTGAAGAAGCAGTCATTAGGAAGAAGAATGCCAGACATGTATGGTTAAATGACATCAATAATATCCAAAAGGAAGAGCATTATAGAAATGAATGTAAAGAGGCTACAAAAATAGTCAGACAGCAGAAGCGAGAATATATGAGTAATATAATCAAAGATATGGAAACTAATCACCAGAAAAATGAATCCAGAAAATTTTTTTAAAGAACTGAAGTCAATGAAACGAGGGCACCAACAAAACACATATGGTTTAAAAGACAAAAATGGGAATATGATAAATACCAATGAGGAAATGTGCAACACATGGAAAGAATATTTTATTGAATTACTAAATTGTGAAGCTCCAAGTCACATTTTCCCACAGGAAGAGGTTCTAACATGCGAACCACAAATTGAAGAACCTACATTTGAAGAAATCCTATATGTAATCACACGACTTGAAAACAATAAGGCAACTGGGACTGATGGAATTGCTGCTGAATTTATAAAGGCAGGTGGCCATGCATTACATCTAAAGCTATACGAACTAATAATAAAAATCTGGAGGACAGAAGAATTACCACATGACTGGAAAGAGTCATTATTGATACCTATCTTTAAGAAAGGAGACAAGTTCCAATGTGGAAATTATAGAGGAATATCACTACTGTCCACAAGCTATAAGATACTATCCGCAGTATTACTAAATAGACTAAAACCATATTCAGAAGACATATTAGGTGACTACCAGGCGGGTTTTAGACAAAACAGATCAACAATAGATCAGATATTTATCTTACGACAAATAGCCGAGAAACATTGGGAATATAAAAGAGATCTCCATAACATTTTTGTGGATTTTAAAAAGGCTTATGATAGTGTCCGTAGGAATAGTCTATGGAATGCTATGCAAGAATTTGGAATACCAAGGAAGTTAATCAACATGACCAGACTATGCATGGAAGATACTTATAATATAGTAACATATAAAGGCAGGAAATCAGACCCCTTCCAAATAACATCTGGCTTGAAACAGGGTGATGCACTATCGCCGCTACTCTTCAATCTGGCTCTAGAGAAAGTTGTAAGGAAGGTAAAGGAGGAATGTGATATTGGAGGAACATCCAAGCTGCTTGGTTATGCAGATGATATAGATATTATAGGGCAAAGTGAACAAAAGACATTGGAAATATTGACTCACTTAAAGGGAAAAGCCCAACAGATGGGGCTGGTTATCAACCAAGATAAGACAGAATATATGGTAATTTCAAGAGACGGAATGGCTAGAAACTCTGGCCACATACAAATAGATAATATGACCATTAAAAGAACGGAAACATACAAATATCTGGGTACAATCTTCAACTGCTCCAACATCATAAGGGAAGAAATACAAACTAGAATCAACTCTGGAAATAAGATATACTATGCACTACAACATCTACTAAAATCAAAGGCGCTATCTCGTAACACCAAAATCACAATATACAAAACACTGATCAGACCAGTTGTGCTGTATGGCTCTGAAACCTGGAGTACAACGAAAGGAGACGAAGCCTTGTTACAAACCTTTGAGAACAAAATTTTAAGACGCATCTTTGGACCTATTAGGGATACACAAAGTGGAGAATGGAAAAGAAGAAGTAACAAAGACATTTATGATCTGTTTAAGTCCCCGCTAATCACTGGTATCATGAAGGCTAATAGACTACAATGGCTGGGGCATATAGAAAGAATGGAAGATAATAGGGAAACAAAACTCGCTTACACTCAGGAAATAAATGACCGTAGACCCCGAGGTAGACCAAGAAGGCGGTGGAGAGATAATACATGTACAGACCTACAAGCACTTGGAATCAACGACTGGCAAGAGAAGGTCCACCAGAGAGACGAATGGAGACGGATTGTATTTGCAGCAAAGAACCTCAATGGCTCGGAACGCTGAAGAAGAATATCTAAATTAATATCTACGGTAATATCTAAGTTACTATCTAATTTAATATCTATGTTAACATCTAACTTAATATCTAAGCTAATGTCTAACATATTTACACCGAGTGAATATTATTTTTGGAGGCGCAGTGCCGTAGTGGCTGTTCACTCGCCTGCAGGCCTACTGCCCATGGGATCGATACACATCGTGGGAATACTTGAATTGTGACAATTGACCTAGGGGTTCAGGTTTAGCCACGCTGAAATATGTACCAGAAAATGTAGAGGAAGTAAAGGCGGACGGTGCAACACAGACAGCATCAGCCACCCAGTGCCGGTTGGTCTCTACAAGAGTGGGTCTGGCATCGCGTGTCTAGGTCGCCTTTAGGTGTGTCACAGGTGTAGCATTGCTTGATTAGTTCGCCTTGAGGTGTGTCATAGGTGTAGTACCGCTTGACTAGTTCGCCTTGAGGTGTGTAACAAGTGCAGTATCGCTTGACTAGTTCGCCTTGAGGTGTGTCACAGGTGTAGTATCGCTTGACTAGTTCGCCCAGAGGTGTGTCACAGGTGTAGTATCGCTTGACTAGTTCGCCCAGAGGTGTGTCACAGGTGTAGTATCGCTTGACTAGTTCGCCCAGAGGTGTGTCACAGGTGAAGAATTGCGAGCCAGGCACGACTTAAGATATGTCAAATGATCCTCTACTCAATTTCATGCCATGTTGTGGCTTGTATGTTGCTCTTGTATTGTTTGATTCATATTGTCTGATTCATATTGTCTAATTCGTATTGTCTGATATTCATATTGTCTCATCCATATTGTCTGATTGACGTTGTCTGTCTATCCCCTAGCCGGCTGCACGTACAGGGGAAGAGTCTACAGCAACCTGGACACCATCCCTCACGACAACGGGTGTGCCACTCAGCAGTGTCAGTTCGGTCAAGTTGTCACATTCTATGAAGGTAATATATGATTGTAATTGCTACACCCTAACCTATCTAGTTCTTGCATGTTACATAGAACCAGCTCTCACATCCTTTTTTCGCACATCCTTTACAGGACATCGCTGTCAACACCAGCATCTTTCAGCTGATTGTTGATTTCTTGGCAAGATTACGCTCAGTAGTTTGCCATTGCTTTCTGAGCGACCGGCTCACATACCCCGTTAGTTACCAACGCGGCGAGAACCGCTACCGATTCTCGCGCAGGTTACGTTCCTCATGTAGATATACGGGATTACGGAGAAAGACGTTAATGCCTGGGCCAGGAAGACCGGCTCTCACATTCTATGAAGATAATATATGATTGTGATTGCAACACCCTAACCTGTCTACTTCTTGCATGTTACATAGAACCAGTTCTAACATACGACTGCGAATCCTGGACAATTATTAAAGCAGACGAAATAATCACTGGAAGCTTTAGAGATGTGGTTTATAGAAGAATGCTGAAAATTAACTGGACAACCAAAATGAGTAATCTGGACATTTTGGGAGAAGCTGAGACGCAAAGACAGCTTATCACAAACGTCACAAATGTGCAGTCATCATTTTTTGCCACGTTATGAGAAGACAAGACCTGGAACATGTAACAACCGGAGAGATTTGTGGAAAGAGAGATAGAGGAAGGCAACGTGAGAAAATCCTTGATTGTCTAGTGTCATGGCAGGGAAGGGTGTCAACACATTAATTGATTCATGCTGTCTGAGATCGCAATTTGTGGAGAAGCGTGATCGCCAGCCGGCAAGGCACTAGATGATGATGACCTGCCTACTAAATATCTACCTACCTGTCTGCCTGTCTGTTTGTCTGTCTTAAGCTGAACTAACTACCCATATGTTGGTATTATGGCTTTATAAACGAAAGGCTTAGTGTAGGAGTTACCAATTGTTCAATATGTGACCCTTTGAAAATCAAGTTTGTTCGTTGTCACTCTCTCCCTCCATCTCTCTATTTCTCTCTCGTTCTCTCCCTCTCTCTCCCTCCCCTCTCTCTCGCACCCTTCCACTTCCTCCCTCTCTCTCCCTTCCTCTCTCCCCCTTTCTCTCACTCTCCCTCACTCACTCTCCCTCTCTCTCACTCTCCCTCTCTCCCCCAATCTCTCTCTCAACCCCTCTTTCTCATTCTCCCCCTCCCTCCCTCTCTCCCTCCCTCATTCTCTCTCCCTCCCTCTCCTCCTATCTCTCACTTCCCTCCCCCCCCTCTCTCTCATGTTCCAGTGAAACAGTGTGTGGAAGGAAAACAGACACGAACCATCGTTTCAGGCAACTGATACAAAAGTTATCACCCCCGTCTGCTAACTGTTGCCGGACCTGGTGCTTCTTAAGTGTGTGTGTGTGTGTGTGTGCTTGTTCTTGTGCGTGCGTGCGTGCGTGCATGTCTTTCGTGTCTGTGAGCGTCGTTGTTGTTTTTTCAAGAGAATAACTTGGGTGAGTGTGCAGCTTGTATATATATCAAAGCCGCCATCTGGTCTCTCTCCTACAGCGTGTGGCAAAGACGTGGACGGCAACTGCCATCGCATTAATATGATGTACGTCTACAAGGAGGATACCTATGAGTGCAAGAAAGTTGCCGTGGGCTCGACCTTCGAGTACAAGAATGTTGTTGCTTACCCCGCCGCCAACAGAGACTGCGTGGAAGGGACGAAGACCTACAAACATCTGGAAAAATATATTCGTCCTGGAGGGTGCCTGCAGATTCAGTGTCAGAACGGCATAGGAGCTGCGTTATATCCAGGTCAGTGGTTATGTTACATTCTGCTGCACATTTTTTTTCAATACATAAACACGCAGGGTCGGACTAATTAATTTATATTTGGTATTGAGGTGATAACCCCAGGTGTTAGCACAGGTGATGTGGCGGCAGGTGATGTAGCCAGCGTGTGATGTAGCCAGCGTGTGATGTATAAGCAGGTGATGTAGCCTTCAGATGATGTAGCCAGCAGGTGATGTAGCCTTCAGATGATGTAACCAGCAGGTGATGTAGCCTTCAGATGATGTAGCCAGCAGGTGATGTAGCCAGCAGGTGATGTAGCCAGCAGGTGATGTAGCCAGCAGGTGATGTAGCCAGCATGTGATGTAGTCAGCAGGTGATGTAGCCAGCAGGTGATTTAGCCAGCAGGTGATGTAGCCAGCATGTGATGTAGCCAGCAGGTGATGTAGCCAGCAGGTGATGTAGCCTTCAGATGATGTAGCCAGCAGGTGATGTAGCCTTCAGATGATGTAGCCAGCAGGTGATGTAGCCAGCATGTGATGTAGCCTTCAGATGATGTAGCCAGCAGGTGATGTAGCCAGCAGGTGATGTAGCCAGCGTGTGATGTAGCCAGCGTGTGATGTAGCCTTCAGATGATGTAGCCAGCAGGTGATTTAGCCAGCAGGTGATGTAGCCAGCAGGTGATGTAGCCAGCATGTGATGTAGCCAGCATGTGATGTAGCCAGCAGGTGATGTAGCTTTCAGATGATGTAGCCAGCAGGTGATGTAGCCAGCAGGTGATGTAGCCAGCAGGTGATGTAGCCAGCATGTGATGTAGCCAGCAGGTGATGTAGCCTTCAGATGATGTAGCCAGCAGGTGATGCAGCCAGCATGTGATGTAGCCTGCAGATGATGTAGCCAGCAGGTGATGTAGCCAGCAGGTGATGTAGATAGCAGGTGATGTAGCCAGCAGGTGATGTAGCCAGCATGTGATGTAGCCAGCAAGTTATGTAGCCTTCAGATGATGTAGCCAGCAGGTGATGTAGCTTTCAGATGATGTAGCCAACAGTTGATATAGCCAGCAGGTGATGTAGCCAGCATGTGAAGTAGCCAACAGGTGATGTAGCCAGCAGGTGATGTAGCCAGCAGGTGATGTAGCCTTCAGATGATGTAGCCAGCAGGTGATGTAGCCAGCAGGTGATGTAGCCAGCAGATGATGTAGCCAGCATGTGATGTAGCCAGCAGGTGATGTAGCCTTCAGATTATGTAGCCAGCAGGTGATGTAGCCAGCAGGTGATGTAGCCAGCAGGTGATGTAGCCTTCAGATGATGTAGCTTTCAGATGATGTAGCCAGCAGCTGCTATAGCCAGCAGATGATGTAGCCAGCATGTGATGTAGATAGCAGGTGATGTAGCCAGCAGGTGATGTAGCCAGCATGTGATGTAGCCAACATGTGATGTAGCCAGCATGTAATATAACTATCAGGTGATGTAGCCAGCATGTAATATAACTATCAGGTGATGTAGCCAGCATGTGATATAGCTAGCAGGTGATGTAGCCAGCATGTGATATAGCTAGCAGGTGATGTAGCCAGCAGGTGATGTACCAAGCATGAGGTGATGTAGCCAGCATTAGGTGATGTAGCCAGCAGGAGTTGATGTAGCCCGTTGGTGATGTATCAAACATGAGGTGATGTAGCTAGCATGAGGTAATATAGCCTTTAGGTGATGTAGCCAGCATTAGGTGATGTAGCCTGTAGGTGAGGTAGTCGGCATGAGGTGATGTAGCTAGCATGATGTTTTGTAGCCATTAGGTGATGTAACCAGCATGACATGATGTAGCCAGCATGATTTGATGTATCCCGTAGGTGATGAACCATGCATGAGGTGATGTAGCTAGCATGAGGTGATGTAGCTAGCATGAGGTGATGTAGCCTTTAGGTGATGTAGCCAGCATGAGGTAATGTAGCCTTTAGGTGATGTAGCCAGCATGAGGTGATGTAGCCTTTAGGTGATGTAGCCAGCATGAGGTGATGTAGCCTTTAGGTGATGTAGCCAGCATGAGGTGATGTAGCCGGCATGTTGTGACGTAGCCTGTAATTGATGTAGCCACCATAAGGTGGTGTAGCCAGCATGAGTTTATGTAGCCAACATGAGGTGATGTAGCCTTTAGGTGATGTAGCCAGCATTAGGTGATGTAGCCAACAGGAGTTGATGTAGCCCGTAGGTGATGTACCAAGCATGAGGTGATGTAGCCAGCATGAGGTGATGTAGCCAGCATGATGTTTTGTAGCCATTAGGTTATGTAACCAGTATGACATGATGTAGCCAGCATGATTTGATGTAGCCCGTAGGTGATGAACCAAGCATGAGGTGATGTAACCTGTACGTGATGTAGCCAGCATGAGGTGATGTAGCCAGCATGAGGTGATGTAACCTGTAGGTGATGTAGCCAGCATGATGTTATGTAGCCTTTAGGTGATGTAGCCAGCAGGTGGTGATGTAGCCAGCATAAGATTATGTAGCCAGCATGATGTGATGTAGCCTGCATGATGTGATGTAGCCAGCATGATGTGATGTAGTCAGCATGAGGTGATGTAGCCTGTACGTGATGTAGCCAGCATGATGTGATGTAGCCAGCATGATGTGATGTAGCCAGCATGATGTGATGTAGCCAGCATGATGTGATGTAGCCTGTAGATGATGTAGCCAGCATGATGTGATGTAGCCTTTAGGTGATTTAGCCAGCATGATTTGATGTAGCCAGCATGATGTGATGTAGCCTGTAGGTGATGTAGCCAGCATGAGGTGATGTAGCCAGCATAAGGTGATGTTTTAGCCTGTAGAAGATGTAGCCAGCAAGAGGTGTTGTAGTCAGCATGAGGTGATGTAGCCTGTAGGTGATGTAGCCAGCATGAGGTGGTGTAGCCTTTAGGTCATTTAGCCAGCATGATTTGATGTAGCCAGCATGATGTGATGTAGCCTGTAGGTGATGTAGCCAGCATGAGGTGATGTAGCCAGCATAAGGTGATGTTTTAGCCTGTAGGAGATGTAGCCAGCAAAATGTGTTGTAGCCAGCATGAGGTGATGTAGCCTGTAGGTGATGTAGCCAGCATGAGGTGATGTAGCCAGCATAAGGTGATGTAGCCTGTAAGAGATGTAGCCAGCATGAGGTGATGTAGCCAGCATGAGGTGATGTAGCCAGCATGAGGTGATGTAGCCTGTAGGAGATGTAGCCGGCAAGAGGTGTTGTAGTCAGCATGAGGTGATGTAGCCTGTAGATGATGTAGCCTGTAGGAGATGTAGCCAGCATGAGGTGATGTAGCCAGCATAAGGTGATGTTTTAGCCTGTAGGAGATGTAGTCAGCAAGAGGTGTTGTAGCCAGCATGAGGTGATGTAGCCTGTAGGTGATGTAGCCAGCATGAGGTGATGTAGCCTTTAGGTGATTTAGCCAGCATGATTTGATGTAGCCAGCATGATGTGATGTAGCCTGTAGGTGATGTAGCCAGCATGAGGTGATGTAGCCAGCATAAGGTGATGTTTTAGCCTGTAGGAGATGTAGCCAGCAAGAGGTGTTGTAGCCAGCATGAGGTGATGTAGCCTGTAGGTGATGTAGCCAGCATGAGGTGATGTAGCCAGCATAAGGTGATGTAGCCTGTAGGAGATGTAGCCAGCATGAGGTGATGTAGCCAGCATGAGGTGATGTAGCCAGCATAAGGTGATGTAGCCTGTAGGAGATGTAGCCAGCATGAGGTGATGTAGCCAGCATGAGGTGATGTAGCCAGCAAGAGGTGTTGTAGCCAGCATGAGGTGATGTAGCCAGCATGATTTGATGTAGCTTGCATGATGTGATGTAGCCTGTAGGTGATGTAGCCAGCATAAGGTGATGTAGCCTGTAGGAGATGTAGCCAGCATGAGGTGATGTAGCCTGTAGGAGATGTAGCCAGCATGAGGTGATGTAGCCTGTAGGAGATGTAGCCAGCATGAGGTGATGTAGCCAGCATAAGGTGATGTTTTAGCCTGTAGGAGACGTAGCCAGCAAGAGGTGTTGTAGCCAGCATGAGGTGATGTAGACTGTAGGTGATGTAGCCAGCATGAGGTGATGTAGCCAGCATGAGGTGATGTAGCCAGCATAAGGTTATGTAGCCTGTAGGAGATGTAGCCAGCAAGAGGTGTTGTAGCCAGCATGAGGTGATGTAGCCAGCATGAGGTGATGTAGCCTGTAGGAGATGTAGCCAGCATGAGGTGATGTAGCCAGCATGATGTGATGTAGCCTGTAGGTGATGTAGCCAGCATGAGGTGATGTAGCCAGCATGAGGTGATGTAGCCTGTAGGTGATGTAGCCAGCATGAGGTGATGTAGCCAGCATGATGTGATGTAGCCTGTAGGTGATGTAGCCAGCATGATGTGATGTAGCCTGTAGGTGATGTAGCCAGCATGAGGTGATGTAGCCAGCATGAGGTGATGTAGCCAGCATGATGTGATGTAGCCTGTAGGTGATGTAGCCAGCATGATGTGATGTAGCCTGTAGGTGATGTAGCCAGCATAAGGTGATGTAGCCTGTAGGAGATGTAGCCAGCAAGAGGTGATGTAGCCTGCATGATGTGATGTAGCCTGTAGGTGATGTAGCCTGCATGATGTGATGTAGCCTGTAGGTGATGTAGCCAGCATGAGTTGATGTAGCCTGTAGGTGATGTAGCCAGCATAAGGTGATGTAGCCTGTAGGAGATGTAGCCAGCAAGAGGTGATGTAGCCTGCATGATGTGATGTAGCCTGTAGGTGATGTAGCCAGCATGAGTTGATGTAGTCAGCATTAAGTGATGCATCCAACATCACAGCTCAGAGGTTAACCTCACAGAAACTTCCCTCGCAACCCGTGTGGACGAGTCTGGGTCGGCCCTCGACCTCTGCAAGTTACAGATCTGTCTACATCTCTTACCGCTCGTCGGGTACATGGTGCTCCACCCACAGCTGTACACACTAATGGGCACTTGATGGGTGGCGACGTCCGTATCACACACCGACCATCTCTGCTTCCTGAGAATGTGTGGTACCCACTTGAGACTGTGTGGAGTTGGGAGCCCACGTCGATTACACGGCAATCTGCCTAATGGGCATCGAACCGGCGACCACGCGGCCGTCAGGCGGACATCTAACCATCACACCCCCACAGCTCATGGTTATCTATATTCTCCCGCTAAAAGTGGCTCGCCTCCAAGGGGATTTCAACACACGACCTCGTTACCAGGAGGCTGGTCATTAACTGCTTAGCCATATAATATACTCATCATCATCATCATTTGCCATGCCGGTAAGTGTCATATTTCGAAATCTCACTCGATCGCCAGTGTTCTTGTCTTGACCACACCATGTGGCCAGGCCATCCAAGAATATACTACTCTACCTTCCCCTTGTTCTCTTTCCCTCAATCTTGCCAGTTGACACCAAGTTCTCCAATGTATTTCTTCTCATAACGTGTCTAACAAATTGCGACTGTTTATGTTTAATTTCTCTAATGAGTTTACGGTTTTCATTTGTCTGTTGTAGGACTTGTTCATTGGTTTTTCTGTCTGTCCGTGGTATTCTTTGCATTTTCTTCAGAAACCACATTTCCACCGACATCAGATGTTTTTCAACTTGTCTGCTCATTGTCTAAGCTTCACATCCATAAAGAGTACAAGTTTTATGTAGCACCTCAAGTTTTTTTTCTCGTTGCAAGTGACATCTTTTTATTGGTCAGTATGCTTTCCATCTTGCAAAAGGCTACCTTCGCAATGGCGATTCTTGTTCCAGTCTCTTCAAAACATTTTCCATCAGATGCTATGACTGTACCGATTCACTTGTTGAAGAACATTATCATCAACTTGTATATTACATTGTGGTATTTCCTTCTTCCTAAAGACGACCATAATCTGTGTCTTCTTACAATTGAATTCTAACCCTAGTTGTTCACTGTGTGCAACAACCTCATCTACTAAATTTTGCAGGTCCTGCTCCTTGTGAGCAATCAAGACTGTATCATCCGCATATTTAATGTTATTGGTGTTATGTCCCTCAATGATGATTCCTTTCATATCGTTGATATGTCTGAAAATATTTTCACTGTACAGGGAAAAAAAGATCTTGAGACATTACACATACCTATATAATATACTAGCCATCTTAAAATAATTATTATTTGTGAATGAACTGATTGAATACAATGATTCGGCAGGTTGTGAAAAAACGATTGACGGAAAGTGTCACATGGTCGGAGAGCTGTATACCAAGGGAAGCACGACATACAACTGCACCACCCAGGACAGAAACGGGGAGACACTTTTTGTCAACACCCCGCTGTGTGAGTTGTCCAGTGTCATGTCTCACCTGATGTATGTCTTTTCTGGCCTCATCTGTCTTGGGTCTGTCTTGGGGGTCTGGGATCTTCTTTCTTGGGGTCTGTCTAGGATCTTCTGGCTTGGGACCTAGGATCTTCTTGGGGTCACCTGGGATCTTATGCTCTTGGGGTCTGTCTGGGATCTTCTGGTTTCGGATCTGGGATCGTCTGCCTTGGGGTCGCCTGGGATCTTCTGTCTTGGGGGTCTGTCTGGGATCTTCTGTCTTGGAGTCGCCTGGGATCTTCTGTCTTGGGGTTGCCTGGGATCTTCTGTCTTGGGGTTGCCTGGGATCTTCTGTGTCACATGAACAGATCTGTCTACTTCTGAACATAATTACGTCATTTCTATCCGACAGGCAACAAGTCGTGTCCTTCAACAACTGTCTATAAAGACCCACACAGCTTAATATTAGTGTGCCTCAGGGCTCAATACTAGGTCCGCTGCTTTTTGCAGTTTATATTAATGATCTTCCTTTATATATCAATACAACTTGTGATCTATTTGCAGACGACTGTACTATATATACTAGTCAAGAAAACCGTAGTGAATTAGAGAATTCTTTACAAAAGGAACTTGATAATCTTACTAGATGGAGCAATGAAAACCGCATGCAAATTAACAAAACCAAATCCATGCTAATAACGACCAGACAAAAACTACAGACACTAACCATAACTGGATCACCGCTCGAACTCCGCATGGGCACGTTACCTATAGTTAATGTGACTGAACATAAAACACTAGGGCTTTTAATAGACAGCCATTTGAACTGGAGCTCTCATGTTCACGCTCTTACCAAGAAAATAGCACAAAAAGTTTACCAACTTGCTAAAATTCAGCACTTCCTGGACGAAAGCACACGAAAAATATTCTATACATGCTATATCCAATCACATCTCGATTACTGTTCCACAGTTTGGGATGGTTGCCCTAAATCTAATTTAAAACGACTATGTTCTCTACAAAACCGAGCTATTCGTCTGGTTTCTGGCATAAAGCACGTTGAAAGTAATAATTTGTACAGTCATCTAAGACTTCTACCACTACAAAAGCGCTTCCTTTTCAACAAAGCCAAATTAGTGAATAAAATTATATCTCAAAATACCCCAGAGTATCTTCTGCCGCTGATTCAATCTAATGCAATGAACAGCAAGCGCCTAAATTTGTTACATGTCTCAAAGCCTAGATTGAACCTATACAAAACATGTTTCGCCTATTCTGGTGCTCACTTATGGAATGATCTGCCTCCAGATCTGAAAACTCCAATGAGTCCCTACACATTTAACCGAAAACTCTGTCAATACTTAATCCATACCGACTATATGCCACCATAATTCATTTACTGGTATAATTGTTCAGTATAATTGTTCATTATAATTGTTTAACTATAATTGTTCACTATATATGTGTGTGCGTGTGGGAGCGAGAGAGAGAGAGAGAGAGAGAGAGAGAGAGAGAGAGAGAGAGAGAGAGAGAGAGAGAGAAAGTGGGTGTTAGAGAGAGGGAGAGAGTGGATGCGTGTGTGCGCACGTGCATGCGTGTGTGTGGAGAGAGTGATTGAGCGAGAAATGGTGGGGGAATGTGTCAGTGCATGCATTCGTACGTGTATGTGTGAGAGTGAGTGAGGGAATGTAGGCGTGCGTGCGTTCATGTGCATGCGTTCATGTGTATGTGTGTGTGTGAGAGAGTGTGATTGAGAGAGTGAGTGTGTGTGTGTGTGTGTGTGTGTGAAGGATTGTGTGTTAGAGAGTTAGACAGTGGGAGAGTTGATGTGTTAGTGTATGTGTGTGAGCGCGTGCATGCGTGTGAGTGTGTGTATATGAAAGAATACAGAGAGAGAGAGAGAGAGAGAGAGAGAGAGAGAGAGAGAGAGAGAGAGCTGAGCAGATGCATGTCATGTAACACGCATGTTATGTAACACGCGAATCCATATGTTTGTGTATTCTCATCTGTCATATTATCAGTTAAATACCATTTGATTTTATCATGCATAATATAAACTAATGTTCATTACTGTAGTTTGAGTGAGAGAGTCAGTGAGTGTGAATGAGAGACAGAACGAGTGAGCGTGAGAGTGAATGAGTGAGCGGGAGAGTGAATGAGTGAACGGGAAAGTGAATGAGTGAGCGGGAAAGTGAATGAGTGAGCGGGAGAGTGAATGAGCGGGAGAATGAATGAATGAGCGGAAGAGTGAATGTGTGAGCGTGAGAGTGAGTGAGTGTGTGTGTGTGTGTGTGTGTGTGTGTGTGAGAGAGAGAGAGAGAGAGAGAGAGAGAGAGAGAGAGCTGAGCAGATGCATGTCATGTAACACGCATGTTATGTAACACGCGAATCCATATGTTTGTGTATTCTCATCTGTCATATTATCAGTTAAATACCATTTGATTTTATCATGCATAATATAAACTCATGTTTATTACTGTAGTTTGAGTGAGAGAGTCAGTGAGTGTGAATGAGAGACAGAACGAGTGAGCGTGAGAGTGAATGAGTGAGCGGGAGAGTGAATGAGTGAGCGGGAGAGTGAATGAGTGAACGGGAAAGTGAATGAGTGAGCGGGAAAGTGAATGAGTGAGCGGGAGAGTGAATGAGCGGGAGAGTGAATGAATGAGCGGAAGAGTGAATGTGTGAGCGTGAGAGTGAGTGAGTGTGTGTGTGTGTGTGTGTGTGTGTGTGTGTGTGTGAGAGAGAGAGAGAGAGAGAGAGAGAAAGAGAGAGAGAGAGAGAGAGAGAGAGAGAGAGAGAGAGAGAGAGAGAGAGCATCACTATTTTTACGTCACATACATTTTATGTACACATTTTTCTCCATGTTTAACATTTTTATGAGACTGCTCATGACAAGTGTCAGTGTATATGTGTGAGTAAAGTGTGAGAGTTTCTTCATACTAGTTTCAATACTATCGTGAGACATTTTGTATGTGTCTAGATGTGAGGAAGTGTGAGTGTATGTGGAGGATATGTGTGAGTGTGGGGATATGTGTGGGTGTGTGGGTGGGGGGTGTGTGGGTGGGGGTATGCGTTTGGATGGGTTGGGGTGTGTTGGTTTTGGTGGGTAGTGGTATTTGTGGGTGTTGGTGGGATGTGTGGATGGATGTGGGGGGGGGGGGTGAAAGTAGGGGTGTTGGAATGGGTGTGGGGGATGTGTGTATGGGTGGAGGATATGTGTATGGGACTGATGCAGGGGATGTGTGTTTATGTGGGTGGAGATGTGTGGACGGTTTGAGGAAGTATGTGTAGGAGGCGGGGTTGTGTGGGTAGGGGATTATGTTGGGTGGATTGGGGATGCAAGGGTGGGTGGGGAGAAGTGTATGGTGTGTGGGTTTGAGATATTTGTGCGGTGTGTTGGTGGGGGATGTGTGAATGATGTGTGGGTGGAGGGTATGTTTGTGGAGGTATGGGTGGAGGATAGTGTGTGGTGTGGGGGATGTGTGTGATGGGTGCGGGGAATGTGCGTATGAATGGGGTATATGTATGGGTGAGTAGGGGATTGTGGTGGTTGGGGGAAGTATGTGGGGGAGTGTTGGTGGGAGATGTGTGTGTTTGGATGGGGAATGTGTGGGTGGGGGTGTGTGAGTGAGTGGTTTAGGGGTGTGTAAGTGGGTGAGGGAGTTGTATGTGTCGGGGTGGGATGTGTGAGTGGGTGGAGGATGTGTGTGGGGTAGGGGTATTGTGATCGAGAGATGTTTGGTTGGGGGGGGGGTGTGGGTGCGTAGTGGAGAATGTATGCGTGAGTGAGTGTGTGTTGGTGGACGGGTAGGGAATGCGTGTGTGGGTGGGGAGAGGTGTGTGGTGTGTTGGTTGGGGATATTGTGTGGGTGAGGTATGTGTGTGTGGGTGGGGGATTTTTGTGTTTTGTTTTGTTTTTGTGTTGTGTGAGTGGGGGTATGTGGGGTGGATGGGTAAGGGTATCTGTGTGGGTGTGGGTGTGGGTGGGAATATTGTGTGGTATCTGGGTGGGGGATATGTGTGTGGTGTGTAAGTGGGGATGTGTTGGTGAGGGATATGTGTGTGTGTGGTGCGTGGGTTGGGAATAGTGCATGATAGGAGGTGTATGTGATGTGCGGGTGGGGGATTAGGTTAAGGCATGTGTGGGTGGGTGGAAGTTGTATGTGTGGGTGGTGGGGTGTGTGTTAGTGGATTGGGGATGTATGGGTGGTTAGAGAGATGTGTGTGTGTGGGGTGGGGGTAGGGACATGTCAGTTGGTGGGGATGTGTGTGTATGGTTTGGGAATGTGTGAGTGGATGTGCGATGTGTGGGTTGGTGGGGGATTGTGTGCATGGGTGGGGAATATGTTGTCGATGGAGATGTGGCTGGGGGATGGGTGGTTTGAGGTGTGGGTGGGGAGAGGATGTGTGGGGTAGTATGTGTATGTGGATGGGCGTAGGATGTGTGGGTGGGGGATGTGTGGGTTGGTGGGGGAATGTTTGTGGGTGGCGAGTGTGTTTTGGTTGGGGGATCAGGTGAGGGCAGTGTGTGTGGGTGGGGGATGTGTGGGTTGGTGGGGGAATGTTTGTGGGTGGCGAGTGTGTTTTGGTTGGGGGATCAGGTGAGGGCAGTGTGTGTGGGTGGGGGATGTGCGGGAGGGGGATGGATCGGTTGGTGGGGTATGTATGTGTCCCTTGGTGTGCGTGTGTGTCGGTAGGTGGGGGTGTGTATGTGTCCCTTGGTGCGCGTGTGTGTGGGTAGGTGGGGGTGTTGTGTGGGTGGGGTGATGTATGGATAGGTGGGAGATGGGCTTCATAACATGGTAATTAGCCTTGTTTATGTTTACAACATTCATTTCACAATGTTTATTTTATCTTCCTATGTAAATGTATAATGCTCTTGATGAACGAAAGACGAGTGATTGGAAGGGCCGAATGTAAGACGGGCCTGCGCGCCCAATTTGTGACCCTAATAAAGTTGATTTGATTTGATTTGTCTTGAGGGTATGTCTGGGATCTTCTGTCTTGGAGTCGCCTAGGATCTTCTGTCTTGGGGTCGCCTGGGATATTCTCTCTTGGGGTCTATTTGGAATCTTCTGTCTTGAAGTCTGTCTCGGATCTCCTGTCTTGGGGTCTGTGTGTGATCTTCTGTCTTGGGATCTGTCTGACATCCTTTGTCCGGCCGAAGATAACCCTGTTATCACATTATTTATTATTCTTGCAGAGGTTCTGGAAAAACTGGGAATGAAAAGTGAGGTGATAACAGAAATGAACAAGAGGCAAGTGAAATATTTCGGTCACGTTAAAAGGCCGGCTTTGTGACGATAGGATTACAGACCCAATTCGTCATCCCGCAACACAGCTGCGGGCGATTATGCAGCAGACCACGTTGCGTTGGTTTTAATACAGTGGTATATGCGCTGGTCGTTCAGAAAGCAATGCACATTACTGAACGTAAATCTGCCAAGAAATCACAAACAGTCAATAAAAATACTGTGGTTGACTGCGAAGTCGTGTAAAAGGATATGCAACTAGCTTTAACGTTAAGAGACTGAATGCTCTTATAAAAAATATACCGGAGGGTAAGGTTGAGGGCAAGCGAGCAAGAGGTAGACAACGATTCAAGGGGGAAGATAACATCAAGAGATGGACGAACAGCTGACTGACGAATGTACAATCAAGGCGAGAGAAAGACAGTGTTGAGATCCATTGTGATCGACCTACATCGTGGAGACGACACCTGATTGATTGATTGTTTTTTGTTTTTTGGTATGTGCTTTCACTGGCTTGGAATCAAGTGTAGTCCATATACGTGCTGCGACTCCTAGCACACTGGGCTGATTCTTGCCTGCGGATTAGCTTTCCTTATTACCAATGTCCATCAACATCAGGCGAACCCACTCTGATTTCTGAGGTACTTGTAATTTGCGTCCCCATGTCAAGGACAAGAAGTTAACATTTGAGTACAACTGACTGGTGTAGGCGATGAATCGGTTACCTCGGCACCAGCACACCGGAGCCAGCGTTCTGACCCATTCGTCCACGCTGACCTCGATTGACTGATTGGTTATTCTGTCACTGGACTGACATTCCTTCACAATTGTTGGACTCCGAGAACTACAACATTCTAGGGAACGTTTTATGCGCTCTTGCTAATGTTCGTTGTAAGTTGGTATTCGTTGCTCTTACGTTATCACGAAGCGATAAAAAAAAAGCAGGCCGAACAAGAAGAAGAAGAAGAAAACGACGTCCTCTTGCACTCATGTCAGATCTTTGTAGCGCCAGGGCTGGTAGTTGATGGTGTTGCAATGTAACGAGACGATCGAATTATTTGATCTTCAGTCTTTCAATATACGTAGACCCACCTGTTGATTCCACTGCCTGTCTGACAACATGATTTCTTACTCCGTCTCCGATAGTGAAGATGGAAGCACTTCTCATACATCTCATCCCGCAGTGTTGATTTTGCGTATGAGTTATACAATTGAATGTGAATGCATTTATTCTAAGTCCACGATGTTCGTACCATCAAATTAATGGTATTTGTTTTGGATTTACTTTCAGCACCGCCACGAAACACAAGACGTAAGTGTATTACTACTATCTATCTATCTATCTGTCTGCCTGCCTGCCTGCCTGCCTATCTATCTATCTATCTATCTATCTATCTATCTATCTATCTATCTATCTATCTATCTATCTATCTATCTATCTATCTATCTATCTATCTATCTAACTATCTATCTATCTATCTGTCTGTCTGTCTGTCTGTCTGTCTGTCTGTCTGTCTGCCTGTTTATTTTTCTAATCTCTCTCTATCTCTACCGACTTACCTACCTAATTACCTACCTACCTGTCTGTCTATATGCCTGCCTATCTGTTTGTTTGTCGCTTTAATATGTAACTATTTATGCCCTGTCCTTTAGTGTTGTGGTGTTGTTTTTGTTTTTTTGTTTTTGATATTATTAATTATATACTGTCATTGTTGTCCATTATCGTCTGATTGGTGCAACCCCCCCCCCCCCCAGTTTCGTATTATTGATGGATTTGCTGGTGTTACTGATATGGTTATTTTGCTTCTCTTGTTTCAAAGTAGTTTAAGGCTTGATTTGCTTGGGCTTCATTGCCCTGGGTTGATTCTATATGGGGCAGTCGCTTTTCACAGAGCGGTCTGCAGAAAGTCTCGCACGAACCACGAATTTAGTAGTTCCAGCGACGACCCCCAGGAGTCTCCGAGAAAAATGTATTCGCGAATCGACGGACGGAGACCGGAGTTGAAACCAAAACCTTCGGAGCGCGAGAGAGGCGGCGGAATCGCTTCGGGTGTTGTTGAGTCTAGTTTTGGTATTTGTGTTTGGCTATTGTTGTTATTATTATTGTGTTATGTTATTTTAAATACTGTTGTTGTTGTTGTCTTTAACGCTTTTGCTATTACTGTTGTGCGAGGGTAAGTTAATAAGTAAGTCACAAATGGCTGTTGAAAAATAACTACACATGACAACAACTTGAAACTAGTTTATTTTTATACATACAGTATCCCTTTATGTCTCAACATAATTTCCACCAACATTGATGCACTTATCCCATCGTTTTATCGGTCCTCCCAAACCGGCTGCATAGAACTGCGTAAGGTTAGATCATGCATAAGGTTAGAAATGAAAGACTTTTGCTGGAGAATGTGGTTGTTTATTTCCGATGTGTGACTCCATTACCACTAAGGATTACCTATCTTATCCCCCGGTTGCAGCTTGTTCTAAAGATGGGGTGAACTACAACGACCTAGATGTGTTCCGATTGCCAGGAAAGTGTCAGGTTTTCCAGTGTCAGGACAGGGTTATCAAGGTACTTGCTCAAGGTAATTTACCTGTCATTTATTGTCTCAAATTTGCATATTCTCTTAAATTATTATTGTCTTATGTAAACAGTCGGCTCAGTGGCGAAGGTGTTAAGAATGCAATTCGCAATCCCACATAATGCGTTCGAAACACAGCTGCGGGCGATTTGGAAGCAGAAAGCCTTGCGCTAGTTTTCATGTGAGTGCCGGTCGTTCATAAAATAAAACTACTGAAACCAAATTTGCCAAGAAATTACAAACAGCCAAAAGGCTCTGGGGTTGACTGCCACGCCCTGTAAAGGATATGCAACTAAATTTGGCAAATTCCAGCCGTGTGAAGAAATCCTGGGGTTGACTTCGATGTCCTTAAAGGATATACAAGTAACTAATTGAAATTTACAGTTTGCATTGAAGTTTCATATCTGGTACATTGTGCTTGTTAACCATATATCACCCAATACATATGTGTATATGTATATACTTGTGTGTGTGTGTGTGTGCGTGTGTGTGTATCTTCGACTTTACCCGGAGATATATATATATATATATATATATATATATATATATATATATATATATATATTGTTGTTAATTACATATCACGAAGAAAGAACACATAACAAATCCTTATCTTACGATTAAGTTTTCTCCACATTTGTCTTATCTCAGATTCCAATTTTCTCCATATTATTCTTGGTCTCAGCGCCTAGGTTTCCCAATATTTTCTTAGCCTCATACTGCACTGATGTTTTGTTTCATGTTTTTATATTTTTTTATTATTATATTTTTATGTCTTTATATCAGCACCCTGTATTCTCCAAATGTATCTTGGTCTTGATCTTTCTCCATACCATTTCTGGTCTGCAGACCTCACTTCACTATACTCTCTTGGCTTGTAAAAGATTCTTGTACTTTACTTACCCAATTGTGTACATTTCTTTGATGGTTACCGCAGGATCCAACTCTCAAAATTGCCTTGATAGTCTCAGGTTTACTTGTGTATATTGTTTTTCTGGTTGCAGTGTTCATCACTCTACAATACCCTTTTCTGGTTTTAGTGTCAGTCACTCTACAATACCCTTTTTTGGTTCCAATGTTCATCATTCTACAACACCTTTTCTGATTACATGTCAACCAATCTACATTACCCTTTTTGATTACAAACCGAACTCAATCGCATAAGTACTTGGTGTGATGAAGCTGGGGCAATGGTCAACCCAACAAAGGCAACAGTGACTTGTTTCTCGTTGAATAATCATATTGTCAACACTCCAACACCAACGGTAATGCTGTGTTCAGAGACGGTGGAAAGAACGCAGGCAATGAATTACCTGGGGATACGGTTTGATTGAAGCCTTGCTTATAATGTGCACATAGACCAGGTGATAACAAAGGCCAAGCGGGGTTTGGCAGCGATGCGGGTGATGGCGGCAGCAAACTGTGAGCAGCGCCATCTATGTCTTCTGTACGAGGGGCTGGTCATGTCTGTTTTGGAGTATGCAATGGCAATCCTGACTCTCAGCCATAAGCAGATAGAAAGGATGGAAAGGATACAGAATGAAGCTATGCGCATTATTCTTGGATGTACAAGAGATACAGCATGCAGGGCGATGCGCTACCTTCTTGATTTTCCAACCATTGAAGAGAGAATACAAGGTTGCAGGGCACGCGCCTACCTCAGAATTAACGCAAACACACAACATCCACTGCATAGTGAAATTAGGAAGGTGAAGGGCAGCAGGTTAAAAAGAGGACGGTCGTGGATGGGTCAAGCCGAAGACATTCTTCAACAGGTGTGTTCACTTGAGGACTTAGAACCTGGCGAGGAGTGGGTGCAAGTGCCAACAGACTTCTGCACATCCTTTTCAGTTTGCATCCAACTAGATAGAAAATGCAGACAAGAAAATCCGGCTGCTGTTGAGGCTGAAGTACAAGCGTTGATTTTCGAGAATTCGCTAGACAGTGACGCGGTCATCTACACAGATGGGTCGGTCGTCCGACATGTGAGAAGCTCATGGGCCTTTACAGCTCGGGCCGGAGGGAGATTTGTGAGGGAGGACTCTGGTGCTTTCACTGAAACCACAAGTAGCCTGACCATGGAAGTCATGGCAGTAAGTAAAGCAATAACATGGCTCGAGACACAGACATTCACTAGGGCTTGTTTCCTTAGCGACTCAATGAACATGATCAAGAGGATAGAGGAGGGGTCGATCCGAAGAGAATGGTTGCTGCCTCTGGAGCGGTCTCGACTGGCAAAGATTAGTTTCATCTTCGTGCCAGGGCATGCGGGAGTACAAGGCAATGAGCGGGCTGACAAGCTCGCAGGTGAGGCTACTGTGGAGGGCGGACGCGCCATGGACCAGGCCGACATTCTGAATGCTCTACGAGAAGTAAGACTTTTGCGAGAACCAAGTGATGACTGTGAATCTAAAACAATGGCCAGACTGCGAGAGCAGCAAATTAAAAGAGGGGTGGCCAAACAAGAACACTACGCAGGAAGCCAAAGAAGATTGATAAACCAACACAGAACTAGCGTCGTTAGCCGCTACACGTTGCGGGATTTGCTGAGGAGGGGATCCGAGCACTTATGGACTGAATGGTTCGATGTGCAATGAGGATGATCTGTCGACTAACTAACTAACTAACTAACCCTTTTTGATTCCAGTATTCATCACTCTACATTACCTTTTCTGGTTCCAGTGTTCGTCACTCTACAATACCTTTTCATGTTCCAGTTTTTATCACTTTACAATACCTTTTTCTGGTTCCAATGTTCATCACTATATAGTACCTATGTATGATTGCATGTTCATTAATCTACATTACCCTTTCTATTACATTAGATGAAGATACAGCTCACTCCATGAATGCTGTTCACATCAAAGTTCTTGTTTATTTCAGACTGCTCTTTCAATAAAGATAACGGCAAGTGCTACGCCGTTGGCGAAGGGTGGAAGTTCGGAGACAGCTCATATCAATGTGTCCTTAATGAACAGGGGAAACCACAGTCAATCGTGGCCTCTAAAGGCTTCAAGCAGTGCAATCGCGCGGAAAATATCTACGACCACTTGGATATACAAGTCAGAGGGGGTGGTTGCCTCAAGTTACAGTGCCAAGATGGCGTGACTCCACCAGTGGAAGAAGGTAAGATACCTATAGAGATGTTAGTTGTTAGTCCCCGTGCCAACTTCACGGCAAAATAGTCACCCCATAATGCTTCGTTCCTATGCCAGTGAATATCACGCAAAGTACTATATGAAACAAGGAACCGACAGTAGTCCCGACAAACCAACAGCACAAATAGGCATACATACATACGGTGGCTGGCAGTTCATCGTCGATGGAACGCAGAAATGTTTGGCAATCAAGGGCAACTGAACCATGTCTATGTTCTGTCTGAGAAGCTTGGTCAGTTGATACCGCTAATATTATTGTTTATTGCCTAGCTGTGTTTCACTTCAACATTATCTGTCTATGCATTTTTATTTTCTACATAGGGTTATTTTCTTTACTTTCCTTTTAGGCTTAATTTCTCTATTTTCTATATAGGATTGATCTCTCTATTTTCTATATAGGGTTATTTCCTTTATAGGGTTAATTTCTTTAGTTTATCTTAGTGATCTTCATGTCATTGATTAAAACTTCGCCGCTGAACAAGCACGACAGGGAACTTCTGATCGTCAGAAGAGTTCCCCCTTCCCAGAATGTTGTGGCCCTTTTACCATTTGACACCCTGTGGGGTGGGCCCGCCCGGGCCATTACTCCGGGCGTTTTCACCCTGCCGTGCGAGACGTTCGGTCGTTTGCGATGTCCTTGCGTTATTCCCTGTTTTGTCCCATACCTGCGAACATGTCTGCTCCCAAGCCCCCCCCCCCCCCCCCCAACTCCCCCTCCGGGAAGCAGCCGGAGCTTCTTGCCCTCTCAACATCCTAGCACCCGTGGCCGTGTGGCGTCAGCGTCTATCCCAGCCACTGCCTCTGTCGCCTCCGCTCGCCTTCGTTGCCATGTTCCTTCGCCTCTTTAATAGCGCCGCACTCTGGGAAGACGGCTCTTCCTCTGGGTTCCTCAACCCCTCTCTTGGTCACTGCTGCGGAGGACGGCTCTCGCAAGGCGACTACTACCATGGCATAGGGGTTGGACTTCGACCGACATTTGCCTGACTTGACGACTGCTACCGTGCGGCGATTTATCCCACTGAACAGTCCCGTTCCCAAATGCACTGCCATGGCTCGGAGGTAAGTCTACAGAGCCGACACGAGACAGTACAAATTCTAGCGCTGACTTCAGAGGTTGGGTCCGATAAAATACTATAAAATACTATTCAATACGAATTAATGTAATCATCTCATCTCATTTCATCTCATCACATATCATCTAATCTTGTTCTTGTACCTTGCGGTGTCGAGATGAAGCATAAACAGCGGAAAATTGCCCGCATATGGGCTTCATATATCGAGATTTACATAGACTCAGTTATTCCGTCTGACCATTGTTTACCTGGCCGGTCTGTTCTTCTGCTTCCATTTAATCTGTACATCATTACTTGTTGTGGTATACTGTTAGTAGGTAGCCTAGTTACATGGCCGCACCATTTCACTTGCTGTTTTCTAATGAAATCTAGCACTGCTATAACCCCCACTTTAGTCCTGATTTCTTCATTTCTGAAATTCTCTCTTCTTGATACATTGAGTATTCTTTTCAGGAATCTCATTTCCGTTGTTGTCATTTTTCTTTTCTCTCTTTCTGTCATTGTCCAGGTTTAGTATTGGTAGCATAGAGCTGGTAGGAAGATTGTGTTGTAGAGTGATTTTTTAGTAGCTACTGATACATGTTTGTTCTTTAGTATTGGTGCCTTCTGTCCAATGATTTGGTTTGCCTTATTGCATCTATTTTAGATCTCGACTTCTGATGTGTTATTTGATGATATTATGCTTCTTAGGTACTTGAAGCCGATCTCCGTGGCTAAAGGCTTGCGAACGAGGTTCTGCGCCGCTTGCCAGGCGTTCGAAATGCAGCTGTAACCGATCTGGAAGCAGACCGTGTCGCGTTGTGTTACAACTTGTTGGTATGGAAGCCGGTCGTTCAGGAAACAATGGCAAACTACTGAACGTAAACTTGCTAAGACATCAACAACGGCAGTGCTGGTGTTGACAGCGATGACCTGTAAATAGGAAATGCAAAATAAAAAAATGGACTTGAAGCTTTTTACTTATTTCAGGAGGTATACTTTTAAATGAATCTTTGTTGTTTTTATCTTCTTTCATTATAGTCTTTACCCCTGTTTCACTGATGCTAATTTTCATGCTACGTTCACTTCACACTTGATTTAGATTATTTAAAGAATTAATGTCATCATCAAGAAACAGCGTTGCACATTGTCCACCCACAGCGTGTGCGCCTAACATCGGGGGATGCAAGCAGCTGAACAGCATATGGACACAGGGTAGTAAAACTTTGATCTGCATCCTCAAGGAACCTGGGATGTACCGGATTGAAGAAGTTGATGGTACGTTCTTCTTGGTCACATGTTTGTCTCATTGTCCACTTTCCAGAAGCCAACGATAAAGCATGTGTTTTGTGGTAAAGCGATTCAGCTGTTGCTGCTGCTACTACTACTACTACTGCTGCTACTGCTGCTGCTGCTGCTGCTACTACTACTACTACTACTACTACTACTAATACTACTGCTACTACTACTACTACTACTACTACTACTACTACTACTACTACTACTACTACTACTACTACTACTACTACCACCACCACCACCACCACCACCACCACTACTACTACTACTACTACTACTACTACTACTACTACTACCACCACCACCACCACCACCACCACCACTACTACTACTACTACTACTACTACTACTACTACTACTACCACTACTACCACCACCACCACCACCACTACTACTACTACTACTACTACTACTACTACTACTACTACTACTACTACTACTACCACTACTACTACTACTACTACTACTACTACTACTGCTGCTGCTGCTGCTGCTGCTACTACTACTACTACTAATACTACTAATACTACTGCTAATACTACTACTACTACTACTACCACCACCACCACCAGGATATGCAACTGATTTTTAGCTACTACTACTACTACTACTACTACTACTACTACTACTACTACTACTACTACTACTACTACTACTACTACTACTACTACTACTACTACTACTACTACTACTACTACTACTGCTCCTGCTGATGCCGCTACTACTACTACTACTACTACTACTACTACTACTACTACTACTACTACTACTACTACTACTACTACTACTACTACTACTAAAGTAAAAATAAATCTGTCCTAAAGACTAATACCTTGCTGTGATTTCTGTAGAACTGCGCTCGGCTTGCGGTGATAGCAGTTGATGTTGTGACATTATTTGTCAAACCGAGAGCTTAGAATTATCGCCCGAGGTTCGCATTTATGTCAATGAAGGAGGCAGTCTGATTATTGTGGTGACAGCTAAGGAGCATCCCAACCTGGCTGTAATCTTGCATGAACCTCACAGCTGGCTGTAATCTTACTGGGAACCTCCAGGCTGGCTGTAATCTTACTGGGAACCTCCAGGCTGGCTGTAATCTTACTGGGAACCTCCAAACTGTCTGTAATCTTACATGGATATTCACGGCTGGCCGTAATCTTACATGGATAGTCACGGCTGGCTGTAATCGTACATAGACCCTCACGAATGTAATCTTACATGGATACTCACGACTGGCTGTAATCTTACATGGACCCACACGATTGGCTGTAATCTTACATTGACCCTCACGGCTGTAATCTTACATGGACCCTCACAACTGACTGTAATCTTACATGGGCCCTAACAACTAACTGTAATCTTACATGGAGACTCACGGCTGTAATCTTTCATGGACCCTCACGGTTGGAAGTAATCTTTCATGGACGCTCGCAACAGTAATCTTACATGGACCCTCACGGCTGCTGTATTCTTACATGGACCCTCACGGCTGTAATCTTACATGGACCTCACGGCTGGTTGTAATCTTACATGGACCCTCACGGCTCTAATCTTACATGGACCCTCACGGCTCTAATCGTACATGGACCCTCACGACTGACTGTAATCTTACATGGACCCTCACGGATGGCTGTAATCTTACATTGACCCTCACGACTGGCTGTAATCTTACATAGACCTTCACGCTGTAATCTTACATGTATCCTCACGGCTGTAATCTTACATGGACCATCACGACTGTCTGTAATCTTACATGGACACTCACGGCTGGTTGTAATCTTACATGGACCCTCACGGCTGGCTGTAATCTTACGTGGACCATCAGGCTGTAATCTTACTTGGACACTCACAACTGACTGTAATCTTACATGGACCCTCACGAGAGACTGTAATCTTACATGGACCCTCAGGCTGTTATCTTACATGGACCCTCACAACTGACTCTACTCTTACATGGACACTCACAACTGACTGTAATCTTACATGGACCCTCACGACTGTCTGTAATCTTACATGGGCCCTCATGGCCGGCTGTAATCTTACATGGACCCTCACGGCTGTAATCTTACATGGACACTCACGAGTGTCTGTAATCTTACATGGTCCTTCAGGCTGTAATCTTAATGGACCCTCACGGCTGTATGTAATCTTACATGGACCCTCACGGTTGGCTGTAATCTTACATGGACCCTCACGGCTGTCTGTAATCTTACATGGACCCTCACGGCTGTCTGTAATCTTACATGGACCCTCACGGCTGTAATCTTACATGGACCCTCACGACAGTCTGTAATCTTACATGGACCCTCACAGCTGGCTGTAATCTTACATTGACCCTCACGACTGGCTGTAATCTTACATAGACCCTCACGCTGTATTCTTACATGGATCCTCACGACTGGCTGTAATCTTACATTGCCATCACGACTGGCTGTAATCTTACATAGCTCTCACGCTGTAATCTTACATGGACCCTCACGGCTGGCTGTAATTTTACATTGACCCTCATGTCAACAACTCAACTGACAGGCCTCAACGGGTACTTCTCACACACCCATACAAGACAACTTGCAAGTCGTGTGGGAGGCAAAATGTATGGTCCATTTTATTGCCGTTGGCTCGCTTACAAGCGGTAAACAGTCGCTAATGCAATACACAATATACAGCCACAGAATTATCTAACACAAACTGCTAACCCTATGCTAGTTCTATCTATTAGTGAACGCAAAACTCCTAACGCTATTCTAAACGATGTGAACGCCTCAAGTCCAGTCTCCCGTCTCCCTAACCTCTCTCCCGTGGTTACACACCACGCGGGGTGACCTTCACCTTCGTGCGTGTTACCTCACATCGCACTCTGCTGGCAAACGTGGCCTGTTGAGTGTCTACTCAACTGTGCTATGGCTTCACGAGGTGTGGTACTATCGAGTCTTTGACACACACCCACCCCTCTTGTGTTGCGTCATCAACTTTCACTCATTGGTTGTGACGCAAGAGGTTCCTAAACAAAAAATTAGTGTCTCTAATTTTTGTCAAAGACTCTAGATAACCTGGCTTTGGGTATTCCAATAGACTATTAATAACTATTGTCACAATGTAGCAAAGCCTTACTTGGCTACTGGCAATCGCCACAAACTTGACTGGTTGGCGTGAGCCCCTTCTCACATGCTATATTATATTTATCAGAGGTATGTCTGAACCGGACCGTTGTCTTATAAGACCTGCCCTCACATAGTAAATTAACTTACTACCCATACAAAGTTGACTTTCTTAGGGTCAACACATGAATTATTTCATGTCCCCCATATAATATTTAACAACCATTCTACAAGAGTGTGTGCGACATGCTTTACCTCCTTCGCTTCCGCGCGTAAGACTTTATTTCACTGTTAATTTAGTTCTTCGTTGTCTATTATGTCCCCTGGCCCCATAGTTATCTGTCTTTGATTTACAAATAGTGTATGCAATTTATATGTTTGTTTTTCTGTTTGTTTGTGTGTTTGGATGTAATAAATCTACTAATCTAATTTCTATCCTCTATTTATAAATTCTATGTGTATGTATGTTAGTTTTTTGAGTGTCATAATTTGGTTCAATGTGGCCACAAACAGGTGTATAACACTAATTCGTGACTACATTCACTTGTTATGAAACCCAAAATACTGTAATCTAAGTTCTAAACTATATTACAGACAACACATTCACACTAACACAATTTCACTAACGAAAACTTTACATTCTAACATACCATTCTAATTCTATAACTAAGTATTTAATGTGTTACCTAAATTTATTAAATTTGTTATGTTAATTATATGATATGATTATATTACTTCTTATTTTTTTCTAATCTAAGTGATGTAATCTAACTATTTAAATGCAATTGTTGTGATGTGAGTTATGTACCTTAATTAAATGGATTATGTGACCACAATTTATGTACTTTTCTAAATACTATGCTAAATAATGTTTTTAAATGCATAAAGGAATTATATGAGTGATGTTCTTAATCTAACTGGTGTAAATGCTGTATGTTACCTTATCTACTCTTTTTAATCTATTATGATGTCAAATGATGATACTAATAAATGGTAATATTTGAAAGATGGTATGGTTTCATTAAGATGGAATAAACTAACTACAATGAAACTAAGTGAAATATAACAATCTAAATGGTACTATTCATATCATAAATTTAATTTAACTTGTAATAAACTATTCTTATGTCTAAACTAATATTCTAATCTAATTTTAATGGGTTAATTACTGTACTAACTACATTATTAAAATAAATGAGAACTGTTATAGTTCCTAACCTACATCTAATTTATCACTATCTTAAAATATTATATTACATGTCACAATAAGTTTATATACATAGTATTTGGTTTACACAGGTTAGTAGTTGCCTTCATGTATGTGCAATGGTTGTATAGGCATAATATAACCACACACTTTGCCTGGGTATCTGAAATACATTACACAGTCATCTTAATGTTCTCTCGGTAGTGCACGTGTAGAGTTCGCTGGTGTTGTAGCTCTGTCTTTTCGTGTCTGTAATTAAGCACTGTTCTGACACTGTTTTCTGCGGTTCATATATATGATACACCGGAATGGAGCTTAGTTGGAAATGAGCTGTCCTAGTTCACACGGTGGTATCTAAGTATAGCAGCACAGTTCTTAATCTGATGTCCACGGACACATGATAGTTCATTGTTTTGGTACATGACTACACCAACAATGTGGATATGTATGTAAGCTATTTTACATCTTATATTATCAGATATTCATGTACCAACCATCACTCTACATTTACTGTTGGATTTCAGGTATTTTTACCCCAGATGGTAAAACTAGTGACCACCTGAATATCCGGTCATTTTGATGCACACCACTATGTATGACCGTGATCAGGGAGTTGTCGGTCTGGACAATGCAGTGAACATCCGTCAGAACTCGATGGAGCCTTCTCACCGTATAGATGAAGCCTAGGGTTGCAACTGTGATATGGAATCTTTGGACTCAGCATGTGTGATCTTACTGCTCACGTAGCAAAGCGGATGGAAGATGCCCTCAAAAAAAAAAAAAAATTGGCCTAGTACTGCAGTGATGGAGATTCTGCTGGCATATGACCTAAGATAATAAATGAGCCTAGGATTAGGCAAGCGGAGGGATTGGAATATTTACAAAAAAGGATCTTCAATTTTGACAATGCAGGAATTAATAATGCATCTTTCACATTTCATTTCCAGAAGATTTTAAGACATTGGAAAATATATTTGTGATTTCTGAGTAATTTACTAATCCCAAAAGGTTTCTGACCTGTTTCTTTCTGTTAGACATGGTCAGATTCATAATTTTGGTACTACTTTTCAGGTCAGTCTACAGTTGGACTTGAGAAATGACATGACCCAAAAATGAATTTATTTTAGGCCTAATTTGACTTTGCTGGTTTGACAGTGAGACCGAAGCGTCGCACTCTGTCAAAGGCATGTCTCAGTTTCAGTAGGTGTATTGTCCAGTCATCAGTATTCTGATTTATTCATGTGTATTCTATAAGTTCACTACATGTATGCCCCTCGTCGGATTTGCCAGTCTCACTAACTAGTGTAGTTGCGTTGTGTATGTCTGTCGTCTGATCACTTGGTGTTGGTGCAATCTGTTCGTCTCTCACTACTTCTGTCTCTTGTCTTGAAAAGTGAGGTTTCCGCATGTTGACATGGAATATCTCTAAGTGTCTGTTTATCGATATTTCATAGTCAACATGTACCATGGTTATGTGCTACTTTGAATGGTCCTTGCCATTTCGTTTGTATGGAAGTAGCCTAAATCTGTCTTGATCAAGTTCCAGATTACTTGTTTTCGCACATTTGTTTGTGTGCTTGTGGTAGAACTGACCCTTCCTCTATCAAATGGCTTGGGTGCCAGTGTAAAGGGTTGTATTTCAGCTGTAGGATGTTTACCCTTCAACTTTTGTATCAATTGATGACAGCCATTACCAGCAAATAGATCATGACAAAATAATTTGTTATTGAAAAAACTTGGCCTGGCATTGCTGTATGCACGATGACCCGCACATGGTGTTTTGTGTGCATTGTTTAGCACACCTAACTGATGTTGTTCAAGTAACACCTGTTCATGGTTACTAGTAATATGACATGTAGTTGAAATGCCATTATTACGTCTAACGAACCAAGATGCATTCTTGGTCATTTTGGCTTTGCCTCTTGACAATTTTAAGTATGGAGACACATTAAAATCAGATTTCTGCTGGTGTATAAGTTTTTGTGTGTTTTTGTCATCTGTGCTGGTTGGAAAAAGCATTAGTAGTGCCTCATTTTGCAATGGGTCATGATGTTTTGAAGTGTCAACTCTGGTTGTTGCCTTAGCTGCATTTAATTTCTCCCATGCAACTATTTCTTCACTAGTACATTGTTTCAGTTGAGGTAAGCACCCCAAAATTAAATCTGTACAAGGGTTGTTAAGTATTGCACAAGTAAAGGTACCGGAAAGAAAAGGAGAATCAATACGGGCTTTTGCCAAAGGGTAAATTTCAACGTTACCCGAAAAGGTTCGGCATTTCACAGTGTCACCTGTGTAATCACCCGGACTCACTAGTTCTTTTCGAAGACCAATAAGGGTGCTGCCGCTATCCAGCAAACATTGGCATGGTACATCATTGACCATTGCATTGTGGAACACTAACTTGCCTCTGGAGGCTAATGCTGCATTCACACTCTCAGATGAGCATGGTACTGTATGTCCACATTCTAGTATTCCGTCTGCATGGAATTGGTGACATCGTTCACAGCTGTCAAAGCTTAATATATCGTTAGCAGCACACACATCCTCTGCTTGGTTAGTTGGTAAGTCACTTTCAATCTCACACTCATTCTCACTACCACTATCTGAAGAGGTGTCAATCAACATAGCGTTGTTAGCTTTCAAACGTTGGCGGCCAAGGCACTTATTAGAATAATGGCCATAAGAGGAACAAAAAAAACATTTGATTGCACGCCTGTATGCAGACCGTTTGCTTTGCTGCTTCTTGATCACATTTTCAAGATGCGCCGGATAATTCGGCGATTTGTCGCACATAGCATAAGTGTCGTGCATTAGTTGACAGTACATGCATTTGGAAACTTTTCTGTCTTTCTTATCATACTTCTGAAAAGGTTTTCTGTTACCCTGATAGTTTTTTGATTGGTCTTTGACAAAGGAAACTATCTCAGAGTCACTTGAGGTCTTAAAAACCTCTCTGTTAGAAGAAAAATATGCTGAGCCTTTTTTTTCGAACTGCTCGATGTTTTCAATGTCTGACTGCTGCAAAAACTTAGCAAAAGGAGAAGGTATAGTAGATATACACTTGTCCATAGCTATTAGGTTTTTTAATCTATCAAAGTCTTTTCCTATGTTAGCTGCTTTAAGCCACCTGTTTAGTACACTCTGCACATTTGAAAAATAATCTATAAAAGTTTCACTAGGTTTAGGTTTTAAATTTGAGAACTGAACCTGATACCCAGGGGCATCAAGTAAAAAGTGCTGCATAATCCTATCATGGATGTATTGATAGCTAGATCTAAGTTCAATAGGAATAGACTCTATTACTTTAAGGGGCTCACCACTTAGATTCTTCATGTAAATCGGAGCCCACATATCTAAAGGAACTTGGTGATATTTAAATTGATACTCTACATTCTCTGTCCAGGCAGATATGGAGTCCTCTTTACAATATGGTTTGATAATATTTTTGTATTTGTTGAACTTATTTTCCTCTTGTTGACTTCTTAGTTTAGTGGCAGAGATCTCTGCGTGTGAGTCTACATCCATGCTTTTCATCTTTAATTGTGTCTCTGATTCTACCTGAATTTGTTTTTCTTTAACTCTTGCCATTTCATCTATCTCTTTTTGCTTTAGATCTAATTCCTTTTGTTTTAATTCTTTCTCTTGATCTAATTGTTTTTGTTTCATCTCCTTATCATGTTCTCTTTCTCGTGCGCGTTCGTCCCTCTCCGCATTCTCTTTTCGTGTTTGTTCCTCTTTTGTTTCTTTAAATTTCTGATCAGCATATTGTTGTAGTTCTTTTCCTGTTAATTCCAGTTCTTTGCCTGCTTTTATGAAATCTGATAAAGTTGCCATCTTACTTTAGTACTTGGCTAACAGTGATAGGCAATGATGACTTTAATCAGTTATTTATCTTTGATATGTTATGTTTGTTCTTATCTGATCACTATCAGTTGTGCTTTCTGTTTATACCCTGCCCAGATTTATCTTGCAGAAAAACAGAGTATACAAATATGTCAACGCGTTACAAGCTGAACAAGAGATGCACTATTAATCAAATTGCATGACAAAATATATAAGTGTACTCAGCTTAATGTGGGAACGAAGCTCCTTTGACACAGGTCACCTTGTTTGGTACACTGGGGTGGCGACACGTTTCGTACGTAGCACACGGTATTTGGCCCACAGGTGTATGTGCACAGCTGTTGTTTGCCCTCTGATATATAGGGCAGCAGTAAACACGCCTACTAAACGATATGATTTACTCGACAACTAAGGACAATGACTTAGACAATGACAGACTTACGAACACCTAGAATATGTATTAATTAATTTTAATGTCAATGTCCTGTCTTTGTTTTAAACAATAATTGCCTTTCGTTACTAACCTAGTTAATTTCTGTAAACGTTGTGCAGCTAAGTATCAGATGCTTAGCCCGAAAATAGTTCCATCGTGACGATAAGCAAAGAGAAAATAGACCCAAAAATGAATAAATGCTTGTAAAGAAATCAAAATAACATAATAATGTGTCAACAAATAAATATATTCATTTAGTAACTTAAATAAGTAAATAATAAACAATATACAGCACAGATTCAGGCGGGCCGTCGCCAAGCGATCTTGTAAACACTTGACTGCTTTATGCTAATGACGCAGAACAACTGTCTGTCAATCAATCTACGTCATCGCGCAGCGCTATTTTTAGATCTCAAAAATCAATATTGTCGGCTGCCTGTGTATTCCTGCGCCGTGAATCATGTTTGGTGCTTATTCAAGAATAAATTGGTAAATATATGAATAAATATAAGAAAATAAGAATATTAATACTTACAGCTTCGAAGAATACATGATTTCATTCAATAAATATATCATAAACACAATTAAACACTATTTTGTCACGATAGGCATATTTCTAGCTCGCAAATTCTCCTGTCTGCACAAATTATCGTTACTACACAAATTAATCCCTAGTCTGGAGCCCGTGGATGAGTGGATTAGCTTGAACTTTTCGTTCAAGCTTCACTTCTTGACACCACAATTACCCTTTTACTGTGGGTATTAGCTTGGCGCTTTCGTCCAAGCACCACTTTCTGACACCACAATTACCCTGGCCTGTCAACAACTCAACTGACAGGCCTCAACGGGTACTTCTCACACACCCATACAAGACAACTTGCAAGTCGTGTGGGAGGCAAAATGTATGGTCCATTTTATTGCCGTTGGCTCGCTTACAAGCGGTAAACAGTCGCTAATGCAATACACAATATACAGCCACAGAATTATCTAACACAAACTGCTAACCCTATGCTAGTTCTATCTATTAGTGAACGCAAAACTCCTAACGCTATTCTAAACGATGTGAACGCCTCAAGTCCAGTCTCCCGTCTCCCTAACCTCTCTCCCGTGGTTACACACCACGCGGGGTGACCTTCACCTTCGTGCGTGTTACCTCACATCGCACTCTGCTGGCAAACGTGGCCTGTTGAGTGTCTACTCAACTGTGCTATGGCTTCACGAGGTGTGGTACTATCGAGTCTTTGACACCTCACGACTGGCTGTAATCTTATATAGACCCTCACGCTGTAATCTTACATGGACCCTCACGCTGTAATCTTACATGGACCACAAAGGCTGGCTGTAATCTTACATGGACCCACACGACAATGATCTTACATTGACCTTTATTTTGATACCAGTTCATATGTTGTTGTGAATATCATGGTTATTTACTACTTTATATTCTGTTGTGAATATCATGGTTATTTACTACTTTATATCCTGTTGTAAATATCATGGTTATTTACTACTTTATATTATGTTGTGAATATCGTAATTATTGACCAGTTAATATGTTATCATGAATACCATCATCCTCTAGTACTCCATATATTATTATGAATACCATCATCCTCTAGTACTCCATGTGTTATTATGAATACCATCATCCTCTAGTACTCCATGTGTTATTATGAATACCATCATCTTCTGGTAATTCACATTGTGCAGGAAATGTGTTGGGAAGTAAAGTCGGCCACTGAGGTATTAATTACATCCGCCAGCGAGTGCCAAGTAATCTATAACATATGTTTGCTTATATAGGGTGCATTTTTATTCACTGTGCAGTGTTTGAAAATATTGCCGGTCCAAGTTTTTTTTTCACCCTTTGTAAAGTTCATGGAACATAATAGATCAATACAAAACTTGCACCAACAATATTTCCAAACACTGCACAGTCATAAAAAATATACTCTATAAATGATACTTAATTTGTATCTCAAAGTCATCTATAAATATTGCTTCACATCGTGAATATACTTATCTGTATTGTTGACTTGTCCACAGAATTCGGCAAAATCATTGGTGAGTATGCACTTATTTATAACGTTTCGCAACCATTAGTTTCAGGTTGAACATATCCCATTTTGTTGATTGATTCACTGCCGATGGATAATATATCGGCAAATGTGACCTTCCACGCGCACAGAAGGACGGTATATCGCCAAGCTATGGTCATCGTTTTATCTGTTTTGTTTCCTGGTATCTTCCGCAATTCCAGTCTTCAGTTTAGTTTAGTTTAGTTTAGTTTAGTTTAGTTTAGTCGATGGATCAACATGACGGCACATGGGTGCAACCCATAAGTACTCCGTTCTCCTCCTAACTCAAACCTGAACCTGGAGAAACTCAGCTCAGTGCACGACCTCCGTAGCACCGGCGAGGATCCTGAAATACTTTGAGTAGATTTTTAACTCGCAATTTTGCCCGTTAGGCTACTTTTTTTCGATTTCCAACTGCCAAGGGATTTTTTACGTGCGCAACAATACAAATGGGCGTCCGATCTCATTACCCAGAGACCAGGGGAAATTTTATTACTAAAAGTCCACGAGAAAAAATCCCGGTCATCACCGGGGCTTGAACCCGGGACCTCCAGCACTCGAGGCGGATACCATACCTCGAGACCACGCAGCCCCATATATATAATATGGCTATATAAGCTGGCATAGCTTTTCGGTCAGTTCTGCCATGCGTAGCTTGAAAGCTTATCGGTAGGCGTCCAGTGGTTTTGCATGTATCATTCAGTTTTCAGTGAATGGAAATGTACATATAATACTTGTTTATTTGATTGTGTACCATTTTGGGTTAACCTACGTTTTATTTTGCACTGAAGCAGTTAAAGTCAACACTGTTGCTGTCAATATGGTATTATCATGCGTGAGAGCTGGTCTGGTTCGCAAGATCAGTCCCGCGTCTAGCGTTCGTTGTCTCTGGTGGCTGTGTGAGGTGCACCACACCGGGATCTTCCCAGCCGACGCAAGTTAGCGAGGCAGGCGTTTCGAGAATGTAACCTCATCGTGAAGCCAGAGTCGTGGTTTGAACCGGCGAAAGAGCAAATTTGTAATAACGTCCGACAAAGTCTCAATAAGCGCCCATTCTCTCTCGATGAGTAGTGGGCCTGCAGTCAGTAAGCTGGCATAGCTTTTCGGCCAGTTCTGCCCTGCGTAGCTTGAAAGCTCGTCGGTAGGCGTCCAGTGGTTTTGCATGTATCACCGGGTACCGAGGGAGTGCGCTGAGCAATTGCTACTCTTGGTCTGCGTGTGCATGAATAGTCCGTCTGTGCGATAGATATCTGGTTGATCCTGCCAGAAGTCAAATGCTTGTCTCTCAGGAAGGCAAACCCGAAAAAATAAAATAATAATAACGCCCGCCAAAGTCGGATGTGTTGGCCTAAGGGTGCATAACCGGAAACACCGCAATTACGTCTGAAAAAAACACTCCGGGTGAACGAAGAAGAAGAAGAAGAAGAAGAAGAAGAAGAAGAAGAAGAAGAAGAAGAAGAAGAAGAAGAAGAAGAAGAAGAAGAAGAAGAAGAAGAAGAAGAGGAGGAGGAGGAGGAGGAGGAGGAGGAGGAGGAGGAGAAGGAGGAGAACAATAATAAAAACAACAACAACTACAGCAACAAGTCTAACAACAAAAGAAGAAGAACCATATAGCCAATTACCATTAAAGTGCTCAAAGGAGACCTTTCATTTCATATTGTGAAGGTTGTATTACGATTGAAATGATGTAAACATGTGTGTGAATGGGCTTAGGTGATGTATGACATGTTCTAATATTCCTTTGTGATATCTGTGTGTGAATGGGCTTAGGACATTTTCTGATATTCCTTTGTGATATCTGTGTGTGAATGGGCTTAGGCGATGTATGACATGTTCTAACATTCCTTTGTGATATCTCTTTTCATTGCAGAAAGGGAAGTTGTGACGCTGCGTAAGTAACCTGTTTCATACATGTTTGTGACAATCTAGCTGCAGCTCACAAACACACACCCACACACACACACACACACACACACACTCACACACACATACACACACACTCACACACACACACTCACACCCACACACACTCACACCCACACCCACACCCACACACTCACACCCACACACACTCACACCCACACCCACACACACTCACACCCACACCCACACACACACACACACACACACACACACACACAAAGCTATTGTTACCGACCGGGATTCGAACCTGCCACCTATAAATGACGACAGAGCCTCGCTGCATGACCAACAAGACACTCCAACAAATGTGTGCATTTGGAGGTGACAGGTTCGAATCCCGTTCGGTATCTATAGCTTTCAAGCTTGATGTTGTCTTGTGTGTCCTTTGATCTCTACTTCCCTCTTCTCCTTCTATGAGTGCCAAACACTATGAGTGTTTATTTATGTACTGAACTTAAACTTGCCCAGTAATCACCAACAGCCACAAATTGCAGGAGTTGACTACTACGTCCTGTGAAGGAATGCAACTAATTTACAACCACTTCTCCCACCCCTTACACACACACACAGACAAACAGCCAGCCAGCCAGACAGGCATACAGTTAGACAGACACACAGAACAGGCAAGGAAAGGCAACACTTGTCGGGGCTTCGATCCTAGACCAATTGCAGATCAAGGCTTAGGACCTGGTCTGCCCTGCAGGGGCTGTCGGGTTTAGTGAGTGTCCCCCCAACATTCGGTGCTAACAGGAAGCAGGTAGTACCGTCTTCTCTCATAAGGTAGCTCAGTCATATCTGACTGTGACATGACATCAATGACAATGCATAGATGACTTAATAGGGGAGAAGAGTAGTAAGTGTAGCTGTAGAGAGAAGTAGAGGAAGAAGTCGAAGAAGAAGAAAAGCAAGAATGAGGAGGAGGAAGAAGAAAAAGATTAGGAGGAGGAAAAGAAGCAGAAAGAGGAGGTGAAATGGAAGGAGGAGGCGAAGGAGGAAGATGAGGAGAAAACAGTATCCTTTGAGTTTATGTTTGTGTATGTTATTCTGCATGTGTTGGTACTTCATTGACCTGAGATTATTTTGTTTCAGCGCCACCTGTGTTCGGTAAGTGACAGCCTCTTTTACTTGAAATTTTACTTAATAAGACATGACCGGATAAATGCACATGCAATAATGCATAACAATGAGTTCTAAATCTTCAGTTGGGTGTATTTCGGCGTAGAACTACTCCTCACCCCCTAAACCTTATGCACAATACAGTTTCACTTAACTATTTTATATAAAAAAATAAACTAATTATATCACTCTTCACATCTCTGTCATTCCTATCTCTCTCTCTCTCTCTCTCTCTCTCTCTCTCTCTCTCTCTCTCTCTCTCCCTGGTCTCTGGGTGTGTGTGTGTGTGTGGGTGGGGGGTGTGGTTAAGGGATGTGTGATTGTGGGATGAGTGACTCGGGGGTGGGGGGGGGGAAGATGTGTGGGTGGGTGAGTGTGTGTAGGTTGCGGGATGGTTGAGGAATGTGTGTGTGTGGGTGGGGGGGGGGGGTTCGGGATATATGGGTGGGTTGGGGGATTATGTAAGTGGGATATGTGTAAATGTGGGAAATGTAGGTGGGTGCGGGTTTTGTGTGTGGGTAAGTGCGGGATGTGTGGGTTGGCGAGGACATGTGTAGGTGGGGGATGTGTGGTTGGGGGATGTGTTTTTGGCTGGTAGTTGGGGATGTGTGGGTGAGTGGTGGTGGATATGTGGGTGGGTGAGTGTTGGTGGGTGGAGGATGTGTGTGTGGGTGAGGCGATGTGTGTAGGTGGGGGATGTGTAGGTGGGTGGTGGGTTGGTCGGTGCATGTATGTGTGCCTGGGGGTGTGTGAGTGGGGGGGTGTGTGGCAAGTGGGAGGTGCGTGTGTGGGTGGGGAGATGTTTTTAGGTGAGGGTGTGTGGGGTGTGGGATGAGGGGAATGGGTGGATGGGTGGGGGAATGTATGTGTGTCTGGGGGTGTGTGTGTTTTTGGATGGTGGATGTGTGTGTGGGAGGTGTGTGGGTGGATGGAGGATGGATGGGTGAGTGGGAGATGTGTCTCATAACTTGGTAATATGCATTGTTTATGTTTACAAAATTCTTTTGACAACATTTTTTTTTTCTATGTGAATGTACTGACTGATGAACGAAAGATGAGTGATTGGAAGGGCCGAATTTAAGACGGACCTGCGTGGCCCAATTTGTTATCCTTTGAAAATTAAAGTCCGTTCGTTCGTTCGTTAGTTCGTTCGTTCTCTCTCTCTCTCTCTCTCTCTCTCTCTCTCTCTCTCTCTCTCTCTCTCTCTCTCTCTCTCTCTCTCTCTCTCTCTCTCTCTCTCTCTCTCTCTCTCTCTCTCTCTCTCGGACTATGTCACTCGCATCTTTCCTTTACAGATTGACCTTTCTTCATTCTCCTCAACGCTTACTTCCCCTTACAGTATCTTACACTTTGCCCACTGCGTCATTTCCTGTCAGATAACCGACGAAGTTCCCGGCGCAATTTAATTTTTGTTACCTAGGATTTAGACGTATCCGTGCCCTTAGCCAACTGACTTTTGTTTTTAATTTTAATGTAGTTGTATCAGTGTTTTAACCATTTTTATTTAATGTAGTTGTGTCAATATGAATCTTTCTGTGTGCTGTTGAAATCTTTCTTGTCACAAAGTCTGTTCTCTCACTTGTGAGTATACACGTATGTATGTGTGTGCTGTGTTTTATGTAAAAAAATTTGATATATTGGCGTGAGCGAGAGGACGAGAGATGAGAGGGATGGATTATGTGTGTATGAGTTTGTTAGTGTGTTTGTGAATGTGAGTGGGTATATGAGAATGCGAGTTAGTGTGTATTTGTGAGTTATTGAGTGGGTGGCAACTAGAAAGACTCATAAAAGCACTGGAGATGTGGATATGTTGTATTTCATGTAAACAAAACCAATTAAATGCAGAGGTTCTAGAAAAACTGGGAATGAAAAGAGAGTTGATGAAAGAAATAATGAGGAGGCAAGTGAAATATTTCGGCCACTTTAAAGACATAATACTCTTACAAAAACCATACTGGAAGGCAAGGTTGAGGGCAAGCGAACAAGATGTAGACAACGATACAAGTGGGAGGATAACATCAAGAGATGGACGAACATCAACCTGACAGAATATACAGTCAAGGCGAGAGACAGACAGTGTTGGAGATCCATTGCAGCCAACCTTCATTGTGGAGACGGCACCTGATTGATTGATTGATTGATTGATTGATTGATTGATTGGGTGTATAACTGTGAGGGTTTGTGTAAATGATGTATGTGTGTATGAATATGAGTATGTAGGTATGTATGCAATTACACTAGTCAAACTTTCACTCGCCCATCATTATCATTTTTGTGACATCAATATGTATCATTGGTAGTAGTGTCTCAGTTACCTTCTTCTTCTTTTTTTCTTTTAAGTTATGGGTGTCCTCTGTGATGTATCGTGGTTTTAGACCCACTGTCAACCTTCCTGCTTTCGCAGATGTCGTTTCTACCATCCTCTCATCTTACCTGTCCTGTGTTACTATCAGGTACTAGTACAATCAATAATGTTACAATTTCATGCATACTGTTTATGAATATACATGGCATGATGATTATGATCGTAAGAATGTATTGATGTTTATGTATGTACTTATCAGCCATTAACATGATATTATTTATCTGTCTATATGTATTATGAGTTTTGTTTATTGAATGATAGTGAATGTTATTAACTATTACTCCCTTGGTTGGTTCTGGCGGGTATCTGTCTTCGCTGACTGTATCTTTTACCAATCAGATTCCCAATCTTCACTTGCGTCTGTCTCAGCCTCTTCAGTCAGCTAGTAATGTAACATATTTGAGGTACCTTCGACACTATCTCTTCTGCTCAGTCATTTGGGTGTCTGGGACCAGTCCATTGTCTATTTGTTCAGCCCGAGGTATGGCCATGTTATCTTCTTCTTTGTCTTTCTTAGCCTGCTGTCTGGTAATCGCATTGCCATATGCCTTACTATAATTCCATGTCCGGGCTTCCTCTTCCGTACAATCTTTTGCCCCCGGTATGTTACCTATCATAAGACCTGCACATGGGTTTGGTAATACCGCCACACGTATTCTTTCTTCATAGTATGGGCAAGATATATGAACCCATGCTATAGCATACTTTTCCTTTGTGCCGCCGAAGGTACGGCATGTCACATTATCTCCCGTGTATTCACTGTTCAGTACCAGACTTCGATCCACACCTACTATAGACGCCCCAGTATCTCTAACGCAGGTTGTCATCTTTCCGTTCACGAGTGCTTTGTGGACTTTCAAGGACCCATTGTGAATGTTGGTCGCATTCGCCTCTATTGCAGGCACTGTGTGTCTACACGTGGGGTTACTGAACTCTTGTCTCTTATTCACGTCTGTCGCTATGTCCCCTACATTTGTCTTTTGGTCATGTTCTTCTTTAGTCAGCCGTCTCAGTCTACACTCTCTGGCTACGTGGCCCAGACTGTTACAGACCCAACATTTTCGACTGTTTACGTAGTCTGCGTACCTCTCGACTCTATTAGAAGGACAGTTTCTGATGTACGAGTCGTACTTAGGGTTTCTATTTCCTATATCAACAGCCCCATGTTGGCGCCCACAATATGTACATTCACTTACTCACTTTGATCGAGCTACCGTAGCTGATCTCTGTAGGGCCGGTCTATATTGAGTAGTTTGGTGATCTCTACTCTTTGGTCTATTCTGTTGGTCTTTACCTTGGTTATCATTACGTTTCTGAAGATCTGTACTAAGCTCTTTCACTGTCAACCCACATCTCCCACCTAAAGTTATGAAATCTGTTCGATGATCTCTACTCTTGGGTCTGTTCTGCTGGTCTTTACCTTGGTTATCATTCCGTTTCTGAAGTTCTGTCTTAAGCTCTGTCACTATCAGCCCACATCTCACACCTAAATCTATGAAATCCGACCATGTTGGCATGGTTATATGATGTATCTACTGAGTGATATATCTATTACTATCTGTACACGCAGTCAGTGTTGCTGCTGATCTTGTTTTGTTAACCTGTAACCTGGAACAAAAGAAGTTCTCTAACTAACATCATCCCTGTGGGAGAACAATCTAATTCGTCAGGCTGATCACACCATATCATATATAGATGCCTGGTAGCTCTCTGTAATTGAGCAGTACACATAGAAAATTAATTAGAATTAACTTGCCCTGTATATATCCAGCGATGATGTTTCCAGTGGCTTGATCCCGATACTCAGTTCACTTCCGCTTGCTTCCGGGCTTGATCCAAATCAGCGTGGCCGTCCCCGTTTCACTCACAGGTCGACAAGGATAAACTCGGTCGTCAGGTGCAGCTCCACATCAAAGGTGTAGATACCTCATAGTGTACTACTCACTGTCCTGAACACATTTCTGGAACAGATACTAGTTTTGACATAATTAGTCTATGCCGGCATTCTAATGCATGCAGCCCCCCGAATACGGCTTCACACTGTTATTCTTGTGGCAAGATGCCATAATGTTTCTGTATTTCTATTTTCCGGGATTTCCTAATATTAAAGTGTTGTCACTCATGCATAACGCCCAGTTAATCAGAAATTATAACGTTGAGTATCGACGTATGTTCCGTTGTTTGTATTGCTGCTACTCATCTTCTTAGCTTTCGCAGAATTGGCGGCTGACTGCTCCATTGTACTTTGCAACATGAATGCTAACTTCTATGATGATACCTCACTTTGAAACCATCACCTGAATCAAGTTGCCCCCTATTCTTACTTATGCTTTTCAATGTTGTTTAATAAAACCGATTACTTTCCTGAGCTGTTGAACCTCGCTCACTGCGAGTTACTTCCTTGTACATAAGCTCAACCGTCCTATGTTCAACACCTAGCCATGGTTTTCTGTTATCTATAATTAATGCGCTTGTACTATTATCTTGTTGGTGTACATAGCCTTAACTGTTTATGGTTTATTGAAAAATCTGTAGCTGACAATACATACATACTTGTTCACTACCATGATAACCATTGCCTCAATTTTGCCGAGTTCTTTTGAAGGACGAATTCCCCCAAGTTGCCAACGAGCCCTTTCTGACGTAACTAGGGGTATTGAGATGCGGCTACGTTGACACTCTTTAGGAATTACACACTGATACACCGTGAACACAACTCGTCACCACCGAGTGATAGAATGGCATCATGTATTGTTCCTATGCGACACAATCACTGGGATATTCAAAGGTACATGTACACCCACGACATTTGTTTACACACTGATTGTAGTACGTCCTGCTATCCCGGCTATCTAACCAACTACAATGGTCTACACATACACTCTTCTACCCTACTTACAGTCCTGTTACATCTGGTCGCATGGCGCCTACATTCACAGGCCGGCAACCTCTGCACACGGCACACCACTCGACTCCGTGCTGTAACATGTCCACCCGCCTGGTCGCGGCAACGCTGTTCTCATCAATCGGTACACGCTTGAAATATCTAGCGTACACTCAGTTACTTGCCGTCGACGATTCTCGGCGTTTCATCGCCACAGGGGATATTCAGTTCTCAGCCGACACACTTCTCTGCTTTCGTGATCTGTCCGTGATGGCTTCCCAACTCCGACTCACCGCCTTTGTCCGTGACCCTTCTCGACCCTTCTTATCACGTGGCCTAATCCTTGCAATTCTATTTGCCCTTACGAATACCCGCTCCCCCGGTGTATTCTTTTCCTCTGATCGCCCATGACAATTTATCCTATCGTTTCACAGTAATTTACTCAACCAGACTTGACTTAACCAGACTCATGGCAACGTGTAAGCGTCTATTTGTGATTGTATGTGTGCGTGCCTGTTTGCCTGCGCCTGTGAATTGTTTATGTTCGCAACATCCATTTCATCATCATCATCATCATCATCATCATCATCATCATCATCATCATCATCATCATCATCATCATCATCATCATACATCATCATACATCATCATCATCCTCATCATACATCATCATCATACATCATCATCATCATCACCATACATCATCATCATCATCATCATCATCATCCACTTCTGCCGTCAAGCGTCGTGGGGAGGAATAATTTGCGTTCCAGCGCCCGGTGGGCGGCACTGGATAGTGTCATTCCGTGTGGTTGTACAATGTCTCTGATGTCGTCAATCCATTTTCTTCTTGGACGTCCTCGTGGTCACGTCGCAGATGATCTTTGATGTAAGGCCAGTGATGGTAGTTGCTGATGTTGCATTCTAACGACATGGCCAAACCACTTGATCTTCTGTCTTTCAATAAATGTGGCACAAGGTGTTGATCCCACAGTCTGTGTGATAATAGCATTTCTTACTCGGGCTCGGATTGTTAAGTTGGCAGCTCTCCTCAGGCATCTCATCTCGCAGGTGTTGATTTTGCGAAAGTGTGATTTGGATAAAGTCCAGGTTTGAGATTGGTAGCATAGGGTTGGTGTGAATATGCTGTTTATTATCTGTCGTTTTGCGGACATGGGTGTATTTGTATGTTTCAGTAAGGGTGAAAATTTAACGACGTGTATTCTATGTTAATGTAACATGCGCAATATATAATTAAGAATGAAAGATGAGTGGTTAGAAGAGCCAAATGCAAGACGGGTCTGCGTGCCCAATTTGTGACCATTAGAAAATAAAGTTTGTTTGTTTGTTCGAACTTGTAAAGCTAAGTTCACTTTCCGTGTGTTTGCTGATTTATTCATTGTATCTATCAGAGGAGACGTGCCCCAACCTGAAGGGTGACATCATCTTCGTGTGGGACGCCTCTGGAAGTATGTCCAGGTCCAGCTTTGCCCGACAGCTGCTCTTCTCGTGTGACATCGCCAATGCTTTCAAACTAGGCCCTGATAACGTGCAGTTTGGAGGCGTGGTGTTCAGTACCAGCGCGGAGAAAGTGTTTGATTTAAACACCAGTCACAACATTACGGAAGTTTGTAAGGTAAGGTTTGGTTGTGTTGTAATGCCAATACTAGCGCGGAGAAAGTGTTTGACTTGATTACCAGTCACAACATTAAGGAAGTTTGTCAGGTAAGCTATGGTTGTGTTGTAATGCCAGTACCAGCGCGGAAAAAGTGTTTGACTTGATTACCAGTCACAACATTAAGGAAGTTTGTAAGATAAGCTGTGGTTGTGTTGTAATGACAATACTAGCGCGGGGAAAGTGTCTGACTTACACACCAGTCACAACATTAAGGACGTTTGTAAGATAAGCTGTGGTTGTGTTGTAATGACAATACTAGCGCGGAGAAAGTGTTTGACTTGATTACCAGTCACAACATTAAGGAAGTTTGTAAGATAAGCCGTGGTTGTGTTGTAATGTCAGTACTAGTAACTCGCAGTCTTAACAGGCGATAGTTTGTTACATGCTGCTTCACAAGAGGAATGATAACTACAACCCATGGTGCTAGCGAAGTGAAAGACCAGTTCGCGGGGTAAATGTTCATTAGCTCATAGCCTGGGCTGAATTGTTGAGACCATGAGTTGTTCATGCATTATGATCCCTCTCCCGGCCTGATTAGTTTACCCCAGAGCAAAGGTATTGCCAATACGTCTGGAACAAGGCAAGCTTCAGATGGTACCGGATCAGCAAAGCAATTCTCTAAGTGTCCGCCTGTAGGAGTTTTGATCCTAGACCAGTTGACAACCTAGGCTTAGGGCCTGGTCTGCCCTGCCATATCATTTAGTCTTTAGGTTACATTTCCTCGCACCAAGATATGACTTGTACCGTCCCTATTGCCCGAATATGTGGATGTAGTCGACCGTTTACGGAACACCTTAAAAGTATTATCAATCAATCATGTGCCATGCCGGAAAGCGTGGGCGGTCATTACTCGCCATTTCACTCGATCACCAGCGTCGTGGATCAGCTCAGTGTTCCTGTCTCGTTCATGCCATGTGGCCAAGCCATCCAGATATTTTCCTCTCGGTCTTCCTCTTGGTCTGTTCCCCTCGATCTTGCCAGTTGTCACTAAGTTCTCCAATCCATTTCTTCTCACAACATGACCAAAAAAATTTGACTGTCTACGTCTAATTTCTCTAATCAGTTTACGATGTTCATTTGTCTCCTGTAGTACTTGGTCATTGGTTTTTCTGTCTGTCCATGGTATTCTTTGCATTTTCCTCAGAAACCACATTTCTGCAGCCATCAGATGCTTTTCAGCTTGACTGCTCATTGTCCAAGTTTCACATCCATACTAATTATTATTATACTACTCTGATAAACCTGTCTCTAACCATTTCAATTTTTATGATCACCTTGGAGTCGCAGGTGTATCGGTAACAGCAATGAAGCCATGCTACTCTAATAGCTTAATTAGGCTTAAAATTGAAAGCCAGTTAATCAACAATTTTGGATGCTTCCATCCAGCGGCAATCAATATTGTTGTAGATACCACTGTATAACTCTACTGACTCCACTCTATATATCTATATCTTACTGTTTGAACACCTTCGACTCAACATTTTATTATTTGATACCATTCACAACGGAACTTCTGCGCCGCCTTCCTAACCACGGAGGATGTGTAATTACCTAGCAACATGTCATACGTATACTTTCTCTATTTATGTTTTAATTTGAGTAAATTCTCTAATTCTATGTTTATCTTTAGATATGTTTGTGTTGTACCCGATGAAGATTATTATGGTCGAAACGTGACATCGTTGTCTCATGGTATAACTTATCGTTATATTATTTGTTTCTTTATTTGGTTATCATCGTTGATTCCCGCCCCCCCCCCCCTTTTGTGATTTACGTTTGCCGTGGTGGAATTCGTGGTAAGGTATGTACACTATGTCTGTGTTTGTGCTCCACATTGGTATGTGTCGTCGAGTTCTCTCCATGAGCTCAACACTGGCATTTGTCTAGTTCTCTCCATGAGCTCCACATTGATATATATCTAGTTCTCTCCATGAGCTCCACATTGGTATATATCTAGTTCTCTCCATGAGCTCCACATTGGTATATATCTAGTTCTCTCCATGAGCTCCACATTGGTATATATCTAGTTCTCTCCATGAGCTCCACATTGATATATATCTAGTTCTCTCCATGAGCTCCACATTGATATATATCTAGTTCTCTCCATGAGCTCCACATTGGTATATATCTAGTTCTCTCCATGAGCTCCACATTGATATATATCTAGTTCTCTCCATGAGCTCCACATTGGTATATATCTAGTTCTCTCCATGAGCTCCACATTGATATATATCTAGTTCTCTCCATGAGCTCCACATTGGTATTTGTCTAGTTTTCTCCATGAGCTCCACATTGGTATATATCTAGTTCTCTCCATGAGCTCCACATTGATATATATCTAGTTCTCTCCATGAGCTCCACATTGGTATATATCTAGTTATCTCCATGAGCTCCACATTGGTATATATCTAGTTCTCTCCATGAGCTCCACATTGATATATATCTAGTTCTCTCCATGAGCTCCACATTGATATATATCTAGTTCTCTGCATGAGCTCCACATTGATATATATCTAGTTCTCTCCATGAGCTCCACATTGGTATTTGTCTAGTTCTCTCCATGAGCTCCACATTGGTATTTGTCTAGTTTTCTCCATGAGCTCCACATTGGTATATATCTAGTTCTCTCCATGAGCTCCACATTGATATATATCTAGTTCTCTCCATGAGCTCCACATTGATATATATCTAGTTCTCTCCATGAGCTCCACATTGGTATTTGTCTAGTTCTCTCCATGAGCTCCACATTGGCATTTGTCTAGTTCTCTCCATGAGCTCCACATTGGTATATATCTAGTTCTCTCCATGAGCTCCACATTGATATATATCTAGTTCTCTCCGTGAGCTCCACATTGATATATATCTAGTTATCTCCATGAGCTCCACATTGATATATATCTAGCTCTCTCCATGAGCTCCACATTGGTATTTGTCTAGTTCTCTCCATGAGCTCCACATTGGTATTTGTCTAGTTTTCTCCATGAGCTCCACATTTGTATATATCTAGTTCTCTCCATGAGCTCCACATTGGTATATATCTAGTTCTCTCCATGAGCTCCACATTGGTATATATCTAGTTCTCTCCATGAGCTCCACATTGGTATATATCTAGTTCTCTCCATGAGCTCCACATTGGTATATATCTAGTTCTCTCCATGAGCTCCACATTGGTATATATCTAGTTCTCTCCATGAGCTCCACATTGGTGTATATCTAGTTCTCTCCATGAGCTCCACATTGATATATATTTAGTTCTCTCCATGAGCTCCACATTGGTATATATCTAGTTCTCTCCATGAGCTCCACATTGATATATATCTAGTTCTCTCCATGAGCTCCACATTGGTATATATCTAGTTCTCTCCATGAGCTCCACATTGGTATATATCTATTTCTCTCCATGAGCTCCACATTGGTATATATCTAGTTCTCTCCATGAGCTCCACATTGATATATATCTAGTTCTCTCCATGAGCTCCACATTGATATATATCTAGTTCTCTCCATGAGCTCCACATTGGTATTTGTCTAGTTCTCTCCATGAGCTCCACATTGGTATTTGTCTAGTTTTCTCCATGAGCTCCACATTGGTATATATCTAGTTCTCTCCATGAGCTCCACATTGATATATATCTAGTTCTCTCCATGAGCTCCACATTGATATATATCTAGTTCTCTCCATGAGCTCCACATTGGTATTTGTCCAGTTCTCTCCATGAGCTCCACATTGGTATTTGTCTAGTTCTCTCCATGAGCTCCACATTGGTATTTGTCTAGTTCTCTCCATGAGCTCCACATTGGTATATATCTAGTTCTCTCTATGAGCTCCACGGTGGTATTTGTCTAGTTCTTTCCATGATCTCCACATTATTAAATGTCTAGTTGTCCCCATGAGCTCCACATTGGTATGTATCTAGTTCTCCATGAGCTCCACGTTGGTATTTGTCTGTTTCTCTTTATGGGGTCCACATTGGTGCTGTTTTCATACCAATACATCCTGTTATTTTGCGCATACATTGCTCTATTAACCAGAGTTTTATCATTCATATTCACAGAATATTCAGAGCACGCCCTACATAGGAAGCTTCACAGAAACACAGAAAGCATTTGACGTCATCTTAGAAGAAGGAATGTTTCTTCCTGACGCCGGAGGCAGACCTGATGCCCCCAAAATTGTTATCGTGATAACAGACGGAATATCTACAAATAGAACAATAAGTAATGTCAATTGTGTTCTTACAGTTTCCTTACTGACTCATCCTTGTTTATTTATATACACATCTGTTATTTCTGTTGTTTGCAATTTTGCGGAGGTGTCGCTAGAGATACGGAGTTGTAACTGGAGCTACTGAGTTGTCGCTGGAGCTACTGAGTTGTCGGTGGAGCTACTTAGTTGTGGTGGTAGTTGTAGAGTTGTCGCTGGAGCTACGGATTTATGGCGGGAGCTAAGGAGTTGTCTGCGGTTCAACGGAGTTGGTGCCATGTGTAGCCCTTTCTTCTGGCAGCTATAACAATATCATATGGGATTAAACCCGGTGCAATGAAGTCGGTCTTCATGCCTTTAATTCATTTTTTTTTTAAATTTTCATTCATAAGTTTTGTTGCTTTATGTTCAATTATTGTTTCTTTATTCATTTACCTAATCCAATGCTGACGGATAATATATCACCAATTGTGACTTTCTATTTATACTGAAGGAAGATATATCTTATCGCCTGGGTCAGCTTGTTATTTGTTGTATTTCTAGTATCTTCCGCAATTTCAATGCTCAGTGAAAGGAAAATTATATTACAATGCTTGTTCATTTGATCGTGTACAATGTGTGCACAATAATTAAGTGTGGAAACGGTATGGGGAAAGAGCAGGCGAACAGATTGGTGGGTCACTGGTTGGGTGGGGTGTAGGTGGGTCAGAACGTTGGGTGGGCTGTTGGTGGGTCAGCACAGTGGGTGGGGTGTTGGTGGGTTAGAACAGTGGGTGTGGTGTTGGTGGGTTAGCGCAGTGTGTGGAGTGTTGGTGGGTTAGCACAGTGGGTTGGGTGTTTGTGGGTCAGCACAGTGTGTGTGGTGTTGGTGGGTTAGCGCGCTGGGTGTGGTGTTGGTGGGTCAGCACGCTGGGTGAGGTGTTGGTGGGTTAGCACAGTGGGTGAAGTGTTGGTGGGTTAGCACAGTGGGTGGAGTGTTGGTGGGTTAGCACAGTGGGTGGGGTGTAGGTGGGTCAGACCGCTGGGTGGGGTGTTGGTGGGTCAGCACAGTGGGTGGGGTGTTGGTGGGTCAGACCGCTGGGTGGGGTGTTGGTGGGTCAGCACGCTGGGTGGGGTGTTGGTGGGTTAGCACAGTGGGTGAGGTGTTGGTGGGTTAGCACAGTGGGTGGGGTGTTGGTGGGTCAGCACAGTGGGTGGGGTGTTGGTGGGTCAGCACGCTGGGTGGGGTGTTGGTGGGTCAGACCGCTGGGTGGGGTGTTGGTGGGTCAGCACAGTGGGTGGGGTGTAGGTGGGTAAGACCGCTGGGTGGGGTGTTGGTGGGTCAGCACAGTGGGTGGGGTGTTGGTGGGTCAGCACAGTGGGTGAGGTGTTGGTGGGTCAGACCGCTGGGTGGGGTGTTGGTGGGTCAGCACAGTGGGTGGGGTGTTGGTGGGTTAGCACAGTGGGTGGGGTGTAGGTGGGTCAGACCGCTGGGTGGGGTGTTGGTGGGTCAGCACAGTGGGTGGGGTGTTGGTGGGTCAGCACAGTGGGTGGGGTGTTGGTGGGTCAGCACAGTGGGTGAGGTGTTGGTGGGTCAGCACAGTGGGTGAGGTGTTGGTGGGTCAGCACGCTGGGTGGGGTATTGGTGCATCATACGGCAGGTGTGGTCAGGGCTCTGAGGAATCATGTGAATAGTGTAGTAGAACAGATCCATCACCAGGTGAATAGTGTGGTAGAACAGATCCATCACCAGGTGAATAGTGTGGTAGAACAGATCCATTACCGGGTGAATAGTGTGTTAGAACAGATCCATCACCAGGTGAATAGTGTGGTAGAACAGATCCATCACCAGGTGAATAGTGTGGTAGGACAGATCCATCACCAGGTGAATAGTGTGGTAGAACAGATCCATCACCAGGTGAATAGTGTGGTAGAACAGATCCATCACCAGGTGAATAGTGTGGTAGAACAGATCCATCACCAGGTGAATAGTGTGGTAGAACAGATCCATCACCAGGTGAATAGTGTGGTAGAACAGATCCATCACCAGGTGAATAGTGTGGTAGAACAGATCCATCACCAGGTGAATAGTGTGGTAGGACAGATCCATCACCGGGTGAATAGTGTGGTAGGACAGATCCATCACCAGGTGAATAGTGTGGTAGAACAGATCCATCACCAGGTGAATAGTGTGGTAGAACAGATCCATCACCAGGTGAATAGTGTGGTAGAACAGATCCATCACCAGGTGAATAGTGTGGTAGAACAGATCCATCACCGGGTGAATAGTGTGGTAGGACAGATCCATCACCGGGTGAATAGTGTGGTAGAACAGATCCATCATCGAGGCCAGGACACAAAGATGCGGCAGGGAGTGACCAGGGGATCTGGCAGACTCCGTTCTTCGAGGAAAGGTCAGACGATCACATAATCAGACTACAACTAGTGCCATTGGGACTCTTCGCTGGTAGTTGGAAATGAGGACGGAGCACTTTTGGGAATGTTCAGAGGGCTGTGATGTCGGTTGTAAACTCAAGTCAACTCAACATAGATTATTAATTGCCATGGGATGCATAATCGTCTGAAGCGATTTCCCGCTTCTGAAAAGGGCTTATATATCGATGAAATTGGGTCATTGCATTATAATACCATATTAATCACCTTTAAGTCATAATTGTAACACACCCCTACTTCCCATTTTCAGCCATCTATTTTTGTTTGGTCCAAACTTACTTTTTTGTTTGACACAGAGCCTGTTGACAACATTAGTTCTAATATTTGATGTGATTTAGAATGTTACAATATTATAGCAACTGATAAATAAAGAGGGAAAGGGGCGCAAAGGTGTTTCCAAGACACCAGGGTCAGGTTCTATACTGGCCAAGACCCACTAACATGTCCCAGTCATGCGTCCTGGGCAACAGGTCCCTTCGGGGTCCTGGCTAACGTAGTAGGATCGCTGATTCTTCCGAAGTCGAAGAGTATCTGCCTGCACGGCGAGGAAACCACCAGTCTGCACACCAATAAGCCAGACATGGGACAACGGATACTCAAGCGAACCTCAGATCCTGTATGACATCACACAGATGTTGGACAACGGGATGTCTTCATCCGATATACAGGACTTCCCGCTGGAGTTCACAGCCAGCGAACGCAAGCAAGCAAGGGGGAAATATGGACACGATATTGGACAGCCATGCAACATTATTAAAAGAAAGGAAAATACAACTGCGAAGATAAGGAGACATCGTGTAATATTCATAAATATAGGGCTTTTAAAAAGGGAAGCCTTGAAAATTAATCGGACAGCCGAAATTAGCAATCTGGACCTTTTGAAGGAAGCTAAGTCTCATGGATAAGTTATCACAAACATCTGAAAGACCCTGTCATAATATTTAGCCATATTATGAGAGGACAAATACTGGGACATGTTGTAGCAACCGAAAAGATTTATGGAAAGAGAGATAGAGGAAAACGGCGTGAGAAAATTCTTTACAGTCTTGTATCATGGCACGGAAGGGTGTCAACACATGGGTTGATCCACGCCGTCAGAGATCGCAATTCATGGAGAAACATGATCCCCCACGCCAGCAGGCAAGGCACTGAATTACGATGATGATGACGAAGATGAAACACAATGTACAAACTATCGTCTGTCAAGACGGAATAGGTGTCAGGGATGTAAAAACGTTTCCACAAGCATGCTTTCTCCACAAACATGTTTTCTCCACAAACATGCTTTCTCCACAGCCGTGGCTGCAGCTGGGCAGATAAAGGCTCTTGGGGTGCAGATTATTTCCATTGGTGTGGGTGCCGAGAGCAAGCTGGATAGGGAGGAGCTTGGGGGAATAGCCAGTCGCCCAGAGAATGTCTTCACCATTAGCAACTACGGCGCCATATTTGCTTTACGAACACTAGTCGCTGAGCGGGCCTGTAAAGGTATGTACACATTTCATGAATGACATGTCTAATGTACCGTTTGTGAAATATTGCAACTTTTAATATATTCTCATCGTCGTCGCCGTCGTCATCATCATCATCATCATCATCATCATCATCATCATCATCATCATCATCATCATCATCTTCTTCTTCTTCTTCTTCTTCTTCTTCTTCTTCTTTATTTATCATCATCTTTATTATCACCATCATTATCATTATCATCATCATCATCATCCTTATCATCGTTATCATTATTATTATCATCATGATCAATAAGATCATCATCATCAACATCATTATCCTTATCACCATTAACATCATCATCAGTTATCATCGTTCTTATCATCATTATCATTAACATTATTATCATCATTATCCTTATTGTCCTTATCATCAGGCTTGTCCATGGGAAATATTTTTCTGTCCCATCCCATCCCATCCCATGACACCTTTCCCATGGGACTCCCATGTGAATAACATTTCCATGGCCAAGCCTGCTTATCATCATGATTATCATCATGATCAATATGATCATCATCATCATCATCATCATCATCATCATCATCATCATCACCATCATCATCATTATCCTTATCATCATTATCATCAACATCGTCCTTATCAGTATTTTCATTATCATCGTCACCATTATCCTTATCATCTTATCGTCATCATCATCATCATCACCATTATACTTATCATCATCATTATTATTATCATCGGCACCATCATCTTATAGAGATGTTATTTTGGAATGCTATTTTAAGTGAGAGACTATATAATGTGAAACGTTCCGGTCTGTTGTGTAATGTTGTCGTTAATCAGTGTGTTGTTGTTGGTAGTTCCGGTCTGTTGTGTAATGTTGTCGTTAATCAGTGTGTTGTTGTTGGTAGTTCCGGTCTGTTGTGTAATGTTGTCGTTAATCAGTGTGCTGTTGTTGGTAGTTCCGGTCTGTTGTGTAATGTTGTCGTTAATCAGTGTGTTGTTGTTGGTAGTTCCGGTCTCCTGTTGTTGGTTCCTGTGTAGTGTTGTCGTAAATCAGTGTGTTGTTGTTGGCTCCGGTCTCCTGTGTAGTGTTATCGTAAATCAGTGTGTTGTTGTTGGTAGTTCCGGTCTGTTGTGTAATGTTGTCGTTAATCAGTGTGTTGTTGTTGGTAGTTCCGGTCTGTTGTGTAATGTTGTCGTTAATCAGTGTGTTGTTGTTGGTAGTTCCGGTCTCCTGTTGTTGGTTCCTGTGTAGTGTTGTCGTAAATCAGTGTGTTGTTGTTGGCTCCGGTCTCCTGTGTAGTGTTGTCGTAAATCAGTGTGTTGTTGTTGGCTCCGGTCTCCTGTGTAGTGTTATCGTAAATCAGTGTGTTGTTGTTGGCTCCGGTCTTCTGTGTGAGTGGCACCTTGCAGTCTTGTGGAATGTGGCCAATATTCCATCACAATGCCTGGGCAGAGCTTCAGAGAAACATATGGTGCCCAAACGACATGATCCCTCTCTCAGCCTAATCTTGTGTATTCCAGAGGAATGGGTAACCAATACGTCTGGCACAAGGTAGGCGGCATACGCTGGCGGTACAGTGTCAAACCTCCGAGACCTCGCCACCACGAGCAGGTGGCGAGTGATGGCCAGACCCTGGCACGCAAGGGACACGGTTTAGAGGAGTTCAGCCAAGTCCCATAGGTGAGGGCATCGTACGAGACCGGACCATAAGGGCGCTCACAACTGTCAATCACAAGTGTCCGGGCCTGTGTAAAACGTACATTATCGTCAGACTCTTCACCTGACTTTAGCGGACCCGCGACCAGCGGGAATAGGCCCGCCAGAGATACCGCAGGAGATATTGCTCGTCTATTACGAGCAGATCTCCCATCCTTCCACTGTGAGGATCTCGAGACCGACGAGAATAGGCCCGCCGGAGATGTTGTTCGTCTGCTTCGGACAAATCTCTAACGAGACTGAATAAGTAAAGAAAAAGATAAAACGATAACTTTTATCGTTTCTTTTTATCGTTTCTCCTGTGTAGAGTTGTCGTAAATCAGTGTGTTGTTGGTGGCTCTGGTCTCCTGTGTAGTGTTGTCGTAAATCAGTGTGTTGTTGTTGGTGATTCCGGGCTCATGTGTAGTGTTGTCGTAAATCAGTGTTAGTGGTAGTTTCACAATGAGAAGGGTGAAGTTAAAGGCGTGTATGGCATTCGGGGCAGCACTATAACAAACTAATATAGCCATACTGACTGGCACCTTGCGGTCTTGACAGACAATAGTTTGTAAAATGGAGTTATACCTCTCCATAACTCAAAGTCTGGGCTGAGTTTAGAGACCATGTGTTGCCCATGCAGCATGATCCCTCTCTCGGCCGGTCTAATTTACTCCAGAAGAAAGGTAACACCAATACATCTTGAACAAGACAAATTGCAAAAGCTGTCGATCAGTAAAGCAATTCTCTATCTGTCCGCCTATCGGCGCTCCCATCCTAGACCAGTTTCCGACCAAGACTCAGGGTCTGGTATGCCCTCCCACGACATGTAGCCTTTAGGTCGCAATTCCTCGCTCTAAGGTGAGTCTTGTACCCTCCCAATTGCACTCCTCCGCCCCGAGCCGTTGGCACAATATAACCATAACACCATTAGACTACAACCATTGTACGGTAGTCCGGTAACAACGAGCAGAGAATACCCTGGACAACATCGGACAAATAAAGAAAGAAAGCACCATGCAGGTCGGGGGGTTGAGATTAGTGACGGTTTCCATTCCTCTTTCAAGAGTATTCTCAACTCTTCCGTTCAGTCAATGCATGCGATCTCACTCAACGCATTCTGCGAGGTGGAAACTGACATGAACTCATTAGGTTCTTGTCAATAGTTCACGATAACATGAACAAGTACTATAATGTAAATGTCCGTTCAATGAACATTAAAATTGCGGAAGATACCGCGAAATAAAACAGATCACAAGATGACATTAATATGGCGATATATCGTTCTTCTGTGGAAATGAGAGGTCACATTTGTCGATATATTATCCTTCGGCACTGAGCCAGTTAACTTGATTTCATTCAGAAGAGTCTTTTCAATCTTATAAAAGCCTTTTCAATTTCATAAGTCTTTTCACTCTCAGAAGAGTCTGTTCAATCTCAGAAGAGTCTGTTCAATCTCAGAAGAATCTTTTCAGTCTCAGAAGAGTTTTCTCAATCTCAGAAGAGTCTTTTCAATCTCAGTTTTTATTTTCCTATATCTGTGTTCATCTCCTGTTGCGATATTCTTCTTATTCGTCTATATAAACACATTGTACAATTCTGAATTTGGCAACAACTAGAGCTAATTGAAGTAGAGTTTGTGAAATCTAGACTTGTTAGAGTCCGAATACTAAATCTAGACTTATTAGAGTCCCAATACTAAATCTAGACTTGTTAGAGTCCCAATACTAAATGTAGACTTGTTAGAGTCCCAATACTAAATCTAGACTTGTTAGAGTCCCAATACTAAATCTAGACTTGTTAGAGTCCCAATACTAAATCTAGACTTGTTAGAGTCCCAATACTAAATGTAGACTTGTTAGAGTCCCAATACTAAATCTAGACTTGTTAGAGTCCCAATATTAAATCTAGACTTGTTAGAGTCCCAATACTAAATCTAGACTTGTTAGAGTCCCAATACTAAATCTAGACTTGTTAGAGTCCCAATACTAAATGTAGACTTGTTAGAGTCCCAATACTAAATCTAGACTTGTTAGAGTCCGAATACTAAATCTAGATTTTTTAGAGTCCCAATACTAAATCTAGACTTGTTAGAGTCCCAATACTAAATCTAGACTTGTTAGAGTCCCAATACTAAATCTAGACTTGTTAGAGTCCCAATACTAAATCTAGACTTGTTAGGGTCCCAATACTAAATCTAGACTTGTCAGAGTCCCAATACTAAATCTAGACTTGTTGGAGTCCCAATACTAAATCTAGACTTGTTAGAGTCCCAATACTAAATCTAGACTTGTTAGATTCCCAATACTAAATCTAGACCTGTTAGAGTCCCAATACTAAATCTAGACTTGTTAGAGTCCCAATACTAAATCTAGACTTGTTAGAGTCCCAATACTAAATCTAGGCATGTTAGAGTCCCAATACTAAAAGCACCAAAAATGGAACTTTAAAATAAGTAAAACCAAATACAGAGGTGCTTTATACTTCTTAGGGTTTTATTTTTACAACTTCTAAGTTTTTCTACGAGCAGTATGAAGATCCCCTGCCGGCTTGCTAGGCCATTCGCAGGTTTAGGACAAACATCTGACCCCAGGGAGTCCCTCCCACATGGCGAGCCATAGTCCCGTTAGCCCATGACCTCGCGCGGTCTAAACCACATGGAGGTAGGGGCTGGCCATCAGCAGGCTACTAATTTTCATTTTTCACCCCTCCTGGGAGAGGTTAGCCGATCCTAACTCTGCTGGCTGCAGGGCCAGGCGCAGTCAGCACCTTGTAGATCACCGCATGATGAGAAAACAGAGGAAGAACCATCTGCAAATTACACCATTAGAGAACTCCTGTTTGCGGACGACCAAGCACTAATAGCAAAATCAGAAGATGAATTACAAGACCACATGAATAGCCTAACCACATGTGTCAATCTCATGGCCATACTCACTAAAACTAATATGAACAAATTCGCACACTTTGCACACACATATATACTGACGATTACGATACGGTGAGGTGAGATGAGATGAGATGAGACAGAGGTTATTGAATGACTGGGACTGTAAATAGAGTTGATGAACGAAATAAAAATTAAAAAAAAAAAAAATAGGCAAGTGAAATATTTCGGCCACGTAAAAACTATAAAAACCATACGGAAAAGGAGGGGGGGGGGGTGTGTAAGGTTGAGAGCAAGCGAGCAAGAGGTAGACAAGGATACAAGTAGGAAGATAACAACAAGAGATCGACTAACAACAATCTGAAAGAATGTACAGTCAGGGCGAGAGACAGGCGGTGTTGGAGATCCATTGCAGCCAACTTCATTGTGGAGACGGCACCTGATTGATTGAAATTGAACTGTAATTTTGAGCAATCTTTGAGGCACTCAAATTTGAGGCACATGTTGTAATAAAAGTTAACATGTTTCTTTGTTTGTTTGGTTGTTTGTTTGTTTCAATTAACCTCTACCGCATTTGTTATGTTCACTAATTACTTTTATTTTATTCTTTCCTTTCACAGCTCCGACTGATCCACCAAGTAAGAACAGCATTTTCATCTAATTAATTTTTACACGTTTTTGCTGGCTCAATAGTGACATATTTAGCTCTTTATACAGGCTGAATTCACGCGCATGCGTGCTGAACAAATCAAGGAAAATGCTCAAGAAGGGCCAGACTGGCCTCATACAACATGAGTCGCCCGATACGCTGACTGACTGACCTACTTACTGACTGACTGACCGACTGACTGACTGACTGACCGACTGACTGACTGACTGGCATCTAGCCGTCTTGAGAGACAGTAGTTTCTCAAATGGAGTTATACCTCTACATAGCATAAATCCTGAGCTTAATTTAGAGACCATGTGTAGCCCATGCAGCATGATCCCTCTCTCGGCCTGTCTAGTTTATTCCAGAGGAAAGACAACACTACGTCTGGAACAAGACAAGCTGCAGAAACTGACGGATCAGCAAACCAGTTAGACAAGCTAAGTTTCATCTATGAATCAGAGCATTTTGGCGTGGAAGGCAACAAGAGAGCCGATCGATTGCGGATATGGTGGTAATCGAAGAGGAAAAGGCAGTTGATGGGCTAATGCAACGCTTTAAGAGATGCTGGACGAATAGATGACTTTAGAAGATGTTGGGCGAACAAAAGACTTTAAGGACGCTCCAGAATCTGCTGCCTTGTCCAGATGGAGGGGGGGTGAGAGTGAAGACATGAACTTTTTCTCAAGAGCACATGGGTTTTGGTTAATAACACAGAACTGGTGCGATCAGTCGACGCGCGCTGTCGGAGATGTTCAGGAAGATATCGTAGCACCAATGGACCTATCCGGAGTTTGGTGATGAGCATCTTTACTAAAGATAAATCACAGGTTTTTGTCAGCACGACTCGTGTCGAACGATATATGTCCCAATAAGCTTAGCAGCTCATCTCCAAAAGGGTCGAGGAAATTATGAATTTGTATATAACTTTTGGTGAGGCTAAATACAGTTAAAGTAACCAGATTTCTTTAGTATGCACTAACCAAATGTAAAGAGTACAAGAACACATTACATGATATTTAAGAGTTAGTGACAAGAGCGAATCACAGATCACCTAGTCCTTGGGAATGACTGACTACCACCTTACCGTCTTGACAGACGATAGTTTGTAAAATTGAGTTTTACCTTCCCTCAGCACAAAGCCTGGTTGAATTTAGAGATCATGTGTTATCCATGCAGCATGATTCCTCTCTCGGCCTGCCTAGTTTACTTCAGAGGAATGGGAACACCAAAGCATCTGGAACCAGGCAAGCTGCAGAAGCTGCCGAATTAGCAAAGCAATGCTTTAACTGTCCGCCTGTCCATCCTAGACCAGATGGCGACCAAGACTTAGAGTCTGGTCCGCTCTGGCATGATATTTAGTTTTTGGGTTGCATTTCCTCGCACTAGAATAAGGCTTTTACCCTTCCAATTGCGCTCTTCCACCCGAAGCCGTTGGCACAATGTGGGGTGTTGGGTTTGGTGAGCGCCGCCCAACATTCGGCGCTAACAGAAAGCAGGCAGTACCAACTACTGTTATACGGTAGCTCAGTCATATCTTATTAAACCTGACTTTATCCTTTGGAATAAAAGAATTAAACTGGTGCATATGTTGGCAGAGTATAATTGAATGTATACATGGTGGACTGAGACAAAGAAAGCAGTTTCAACGATGTCCGCCGCTGGCGCAAACATAACTATAAGTTGATTTCCAGCACAGTGCAGAGAATGTGGACACAAAGCACTGGTTTCTATTAATAGAACACGTTCTCCCGATGAAGAGCAGGCCTTCTCTTGTAGAGACGCATTCACTTTTCTTTGGCGTTGACCAAACCGGGTGAGCCTATTCTTAAAGCCGGTAGGATGAGATGCTATGACAGGGTTCAAAGTGTGAGCTCGGCGGACGGGAAATCAAGCGAGCATTTAATTAATTCTCTCTCTCTCTTTCTCTCTCTTTCTCTCTCTCTCTCTCTCTCTCTCTCTCTCTCTCTCTCTCTCTCTCTCTCTCTCTTTCTCTCTCTCTCTCTCTCTCGATATATATATATATATATATATATATATATATATATATATATATAGAGAGAGAGAGAGAGAGAGAGAGAGAGAGAGAGGGAGAAGACGAAATGAAATAGTTTATCGTTTAACGAAGATTTCTTTAAAGTGCCCATTGTTCAGAGAGACAAATGCAGCCATGTTGGAGGGAAGAGTTGAAGGACGGCGAGTAAGGCGTAGCCTTGACATTGACCCCAGAACCCGTGGAGTTCTGACTGGTCTTTACAAATACGGGCTAGCACCATATACACGGTGTCGCTCACATCGTCCGAGAGTGTCCTTTACGCACTATAATACAAGGATAATACAAGGATAATACGAGGATAATACAAGGATAATACAAGGATAATACGAGGATAATACAAGGATAATACAAGGATAATACGAGGATAATACAAGGATAATACAAGGATAATACGAGGATAATACAAGGATAATACAAGGATAATACGAGGATAATACAAGGATAATACAAGGAAGACCAGATAATACAGACTTACAAGGCCATGGGCTTGGGACTGATTCATCTTCATCACGTGCCATGCCGATAAGCGTAGGCGGTCATGTTTTGCCATCTCACGCGATCACCAGAGTCGTGGATCAGCTCAGTGTTCTTGTCTCGACCATGCACTGGGCCAAGCCATCCAGATATTTACTCCTCTTCCTTACTCTTGTTCTTTTCTCCTCAGTCTTGCTAATTGTTACCAAGTACTCTAGTTTGTTTCTTCTCATAACGTGCCCCAAAAATGTTGACTGTCCACGTCTAATTTCTCTAATCAGTTGACTGATTCACAGCGGACAAAATTGCTGAGAATTGAAAACCACGGAGCGACTTGATCACACGACTTCAACATCAGTGTGCTACCTTAGTAACATAATGGCGGTAACTTGTGTTCCCTGACCCTCCTTTATTTCAGTTCGTCTGTTGTGTTAGCCAGATCTTGTTCGTGAGTGTAGAATATTATCCTAGTATAGACTACAAATTCAATCAATCAATCAATCATGTGCCATGCCGGAAAGCGTGGGCGGTCATGACTCGCCATTTCACTCGATCACCAGTGTCGTGGATCAGCTCAGTGTTCCTGTCTCGTCCATGCCATGTGGCCAAGCCATCCAGGTTCTTTCCTCTCGGTCTTCCTCTTGGTCTGTTCCCCTCGATCTTGCCAGTTGTCACCAAGATCTCCAATCCATTTCTTCTCATAATATGTCCAAAAAATTTTGATTGTCTACGTCTAATTTCTCTACTCAAATTACTACGACAAAAATAAAAATTAAAACAAAACTTACTAACTCTGTTTTTTTCCCATTTCAGTTACCCCCGAAGAAGCAACACGTAAGTTCTCCCTTTAGTTTTATGTTTGTATTTGATAATTTATATAGAGCCACTGTACACGGGTATGGTCAACTATTGTATGAATGAGGTGATTCCATACGGTGACTGCAAGTATAGAGCCACTGTACACGGGTATGGTCAACTATTGTATGAATGAGGTGTTTCCATACGGTGAGTGCAAGTATAGAGCCACTGTACACGGGTATGGTCAACTATTGTATGAATGAGGTGGTTCCATACGGTGATTGCAAGTATAGAGCCACTGTACACGGGTATGGTCAACTATTGTATGAATGAGGTGTTTCCATACGGTGAGTGCAAGTATAGAGCCACTGTACACGGGTATGGTCAACTATTGTATGAATGAGGTGGTTCCATACGGTGATTGCAAGTATAGAGCCACTGTACACGGGTATGGTCAACTATTGTATGAATGAGGTGATTCCATACGGTGACTGCAAGTATAGAGCCACTCTACACGGGTATGGTCAACTATTGTATGAATGAGGTGATTCCATACGGTGACTGCAAGCATAGAGCCACTGTACACGGGTATGGTCAACTATTGTATGAATGAGGTGGTTCCATACGGTGACTGCAAGTATAGAGCCACTGTACACGGGTATGGTCAACTATTGTATGAATGAGGTGATTCCATACGGTGACTCCAAGTATAGAGCCACTGTACACGGGTATGGTCAACTATTGTATGAATGAGGTGATTCCATACGGTGACTCCAAGTATAGAGCCACTGTACACGGGTATGGTCAACTATTGTATGAATGAGGTGATTCCATACGGTGACTCCAAGTATAGAGCCACTGCACACGGGTATGGTCAACTATTGTATGAATGAGGTGATTCCATACGGTGACTGCAAGTATAGAGCCACTCTACACGGGTATGGTCAACTATTGTATGAATGAGGTGTTTCCATACGGTGAGTGCATGTATAGAGCCACTGTACACGGGTATGGTCAACTATTGTATGAATGAGGTGGTTCCATACGGTGATTGCAAGTATAGAGCCACTGTACACGGGTATGGTCAACTATTGTATGAATGAGGTGATTCCATACGGTGACTGCAAGTATAGGGCCACTCTACACGGGTCTGGTCAACTATTGTATGAATGAGGTGATTCCATACGGTGACTGCAAGCATAGAGCCACTGTACACGGGTATGGTCAACTATTGTATGAATGAGGTGGTTCCATACGGTGACTGCAAGTATAGAGCCACTGTACACGGGTATGGTCAACTATTGTATGAATGAGGTGATTCCATACGGTGACTCCAAGTATAGAGCCACTGTACACGGGTATGGTCAACTATTGTATGAATGAGGTGATTCCATACGGTGACTCCAAGTATAGAGCCACTGTACACGGGTATGGTCAACTATTGTATGAATGAGGTGATTCCATACGGTGACTCCAAGTATAGAGCCACTCTACACGGGTATGGTCAACTATTGTATGAATGAGGTGATTCCATACAGTGACTGCAAGTATAGAGCCACTCTACACGGGTATGGTCAACTATTGTATGAATGAGGTGATTCCATACGGTGACTGCAAGTATAGAGCCACTGTACACGGGTATGGTCAACTATTGTATGAATGAGGTGGTTCCATACGGTGACTGCAAGTATAGAGCCACTGTACACGGGTATGGTCAACTATTGTATGAATGAGGTGATTCCATACGGTGAATGCAAGTATAGAGCCACTGTACAAGTGTATGGTCAACTATTGTATGAATGAGGTGATTCCATACGGTGAATGCAGGTACAGAGCCACAGTACACGGGTATGGTCAACTATTGTATGAATGAGGTGATTCCATACGGTGACTGCAAGTATAGAGCCACTGTACACCGGTATGGTCAACTATTGTATGAATGAGGTGATTCCATACGGTGACTGCAAGTATAGAGCCATTGTACACGAGTATGGTCAACTATTGTATGAAAGAGGTAATTTCGTGCGGGGCTGCAAGTATAGAACCACTGTCTACGGGTATGGTCAGCTATTGTATGAATGAGGTGATTCCATACGGTGACTGCAAGTATAGAGCCATTGTACACGAGTATGGTCAACTATTGTATGAATGAGGTGATTCCATACTTTTACTGCAAGTATAGAGCCATTTTACACGAGTATGGTCAACTATTGTATGAATGAGGTGATTCCGTGCGGGGACTGCAAGTGTAGAGCCACTGTACACGGGTATGGTCAACTATTGTATGAATGAGGTGATTCCATACGGTGACTGCAAGTATAGAGCCACTGTACACGGGTATGGTCAACTATTGTATGAATGAGGTGATTCCATACGGTGACTGCAAGTATAGAGCCACTGTACACGGGTATGATCAACTATTGTATGAATGAGGTGATTCCATACGGTGACTGCAAGCATAGAGCCACTGTACACGGGTATGGTCAACTATTGTATGAATGAGGTGATTCCATACGGTGACTGCAAGCATAGAGCCACTGTACACGGGTATGGTCAACTATTATATGAATGAGGTGATTCCATACGGTGAATGCAAGCATAGAGCCACTGTACACGGGTATGGTCAACTATTGTATGAATGAGGTGATTCCATACGGTGACTGCAAGTATAGAGCCACTGTACACGGGTATGGTCAACTATTGTATGAATGAGGTGATTCCTTACGGTGACTGCAAGCATAGAGCCACTGTACACGGGTATGATCAACTATTGTATGAATGAATTGATTCCATACGGTGACTGCAAGTATAGAGCCACTGTACACGGGTATGGTCAACTATTGTATGAATGAGGTGATTCCATACGGTGACTGCAAGTATAGAGCCAATGACCAAGTGTATGATCAACTATTGTATGAATGAGGTGATTCCATACGGTGACTGCAAGCTTAGAGCCACTGTACACGGGTATGGTCAACTATTGTATGAATGAGGTGATTCCATACGGTGACTGCAAGCATAGAGCCAATGTACACGGGTATGGTCAGCTATTGTATGAATGAGGTGATTCCATTCGGTGATTGCAAGTATAGAGCCACTGTACACGGGTATGATCAACTATTGTATGAATGAGGTGATTCCATACGGTGACTGCAAGCATAGAGCCACTGTACACGGGTATGGTCAACTATTGTATGAATGAGGTGATTCCATACGGTGACTGCAAGTATAGAGCCAATGACCAAGTGTATGATCAACTATTGTATGAATGAGGTGATTCCATACGGTGACTGCAAGCATAGAGCCACTGTACACGAGTATGGTCAACTATTGTATGAATGAGGTGATTCCATATGGTGACTGCAAGCATAGAGCCACTGTACACGGGTATGGTCAACTATTGTATGAATGAGGTGATTCCATACGGTGACTGCAAGCATAGAGCCACTGTACACGGGTATGGTCAACTATTGTATGAATGAAGTGATTCCATACGGTGACTGCAAGCATAGAGCCACTGTACACGGGTATGGTCAACTATTGTATGATGAGGTGATTCCATACGGTGACTGCAAGCATAGAGCCACTGTACACGGGTATGGTCAACTATTGTATGAATGAGGTGATTCCATACGGTGACTGCAAGCATAGAGCCACTGTACACGCGTATGATCAACTATTGTATGAATGAGGTGATTCCATACGGTGACTGCAAGTATAGAGTCACTGTACACGGGTATGGTCAGCTATTGTATGAATGAGGTGATTCCATACGGTGACTGCAAGTATAGAGTCACTGTACACGGGTATGGTCAGCTATTGTATGAATGAGGTGATTCCATACGGTGACTGCAAGCATAGAGCCAATGTACACGCGTATGGTCAACTATTGTATGAATGAGGTGATTCCATACGGTGACTGCAAGCATAGAGCCACTGTACACGGGTATGGTCAACTATTGTATGAATGAGGTGATTCCATACGGTGACTGCAAGCATAGAGCCACTGTACACGGGTATGGTCAACTATTGTATGAATGAGGTGATTCCATACGGTGACTGCAAGTATAGAGCCACTGTACACGGGTATGGTCAACTATTGTATGAATGAGGTGATTCCATACGGTGACTGCAAGCATATAGCCACTGTACACGGGTATGGTCAACTATTGTATGAATGAGGTGATTCCATACGGTGACTGCAAGCATAGAGCCACTGTACACGGGTATGGTCAACTATTGTATGAATGAGGTGATTCCATACGGTGACTGCAAGCATAGAGCCACTGTACACGGGTATGGTCAACTATTGTATGAATGAGGTGATTCCATACGGTGACTGCAAGCATAGAGCCACTGTACACGGGTATGGTCAACTATTGTATGAATGAGGTGATTCCATACGGTGACTGCAAGTATAGAGCCACTGTACACGGGTATGGTCAACTATTGTATGAATGAGGTGATTCCGTGCGGGGACTGCAAGTATAGAGCCACTGTAATCGGGTATGGTCAACTATTGTATGAATGAGGTGATTCCATACGGTGATTGCAGTTGGCAAACCACGTATTTTCTGACACATGCGAAAGTACACAAAACATTATCGATGAAGATGGAATAAGTGAGAAAAATTGAGAGAGAGAGAGAGAGAGAGAGAGAGAGAGAGAGAGAGAGAGAGAGAGAGAGAGAGAGATACAGAGCGAGACGGAAAGAGTTAGCGGGTGAGACAGAGAGATACAGAGGGAGACAGAGAGAGTAATAGACAGCATGATACACTAAAAGAACAAACTAACCAAGAGAGTGTCTGAGAGAGTTAGAGAGAATATGAGAGATAGAGAGAGAGAGAGAGAGAGAGAGAGAGAGAGAGAGAGAGAGAGAGAGATTGAAAGAGAGAGAAAGAGAGTTAGAAAGGTGAGAGAAAATGAGAGAGAGATAAGAGTCAGAGAGAGAGAGAGTTGTAGCGTAGCGTCAGCTACGAGGATAAGGAATCTATCAACGTGCTGCGGATAGACTTTCTAAGAATAGAAAATTAAGTCACTGGAGAAGACAAGACTGAATAGCTCGTAATTCTAGACGGAGTACAGGTCCCAGAACAAGTCTAATCTTCTGACAGTGTTCAGGCAGACAGGAATGGCGTACAACTATACTGGTTGGATACAGACAGTCTGCCAAGGTTGTCTAGCTACGTGCCTGAAATACAACAAAGCTCGAGCCCCCAACTCTAATCCCTCTCACCGACACGGAGAAAGACAGAGTAAAATATTTAAAAGCGACAAACTTTCGTACTTCTCACACAGCTATGACTAAGGTTACTGAGGTAACAACTAGAGGTTGTAAAATTACTCTCACATTAATATTTAATATATGATAACACTGTGGGTGCTCCACTGGAGGCAGCCCTGTACATGAAAAGGGTGGTACACTTCCCTCTATTCTATTGAATATCTAATCTTATGGTTTGAATCTACTAAACAGTCTAATCATTGACATGGCCTGACAAAGCTGGTATTATCTGCATGTAGATGGTGGTGGTGGTGGTGGTGGCCAACGGTAAGTTTGGCCACTTATCTTCTGGTTCTCCGGCTTACACAGTGCATGTAAACCCTAGTTAGTAAGCATAAGTGAGATGGTGAGTGATGCTTCGCAATGAGTCACACAGGTTAGCGCATCTAAAGCTTGGCGCTGAAGGTGTCAAATCTGTGAAATATATACAGCGAGAGCAGTTGACTCTTCTGTCGAGACATCGGTACGCATCGGCCATGGATTGTTCCTGATGGCCAATAACATCTCATACAAAATTGCAGAAACAAAATAGCATGAGCTATTTGTCCCTGCTCCCTATACGTCCCTATCCTAGGATAAATAGTAAAACACTGACCTAGGGAAAACATTTAAATAAAATCATTCTATGTTTCCTTACAAGTGAATATAATAATTATTCAGTAACAATTAAACATATCATCATATAATGCATATCATAATTATATTATTAAAATACAATAATTACAAAGTAATCTAGAGGTAGATACATATAGAATCTATTAAACAGATTACATTTTATAGATATTTATGTTCAAATTCTGAAGCTATATTTCTAGCATATAATTAATAATGATTCTATATAACGTATATTTTAAAATACAGTTTATGTAATTATCATAATAGAATCTGATAGGCTGAAAGTTAATGGGGTGGCCGACACGAACAGGACTGCGAATTGGTGAGAAATCACCAATAAGAATTAACGAACATGCCTAGGATCTACCACGCTAGTATTTGACATTCGTATGTGTTTAGTAACATTTCTTATTTTCACGGCATCGAAATATTCATTATTATCTCTAAGTATTCGCAATCCTATCACATCCTTGAAATATCACCACTATAAACGGCCTCATGTTATTTCCTAAACTAACTGCTCGATTAGTATGGCCTAGTCTACTGCTATACGGACTAATCGAAAATTGGGTTCTATCCGACTATATCAAGTTTACAACTATCTCACATCGTGTACACCTCTCTAAACCTCATGTAAAGGTAATTTTCTACACAGTTATGTTTTACCCTTTTCCCTGTGTGCTTAGTAAACTACCTGTACGAAGTATAATATACGCGATCGAGTTTAGTCGGTAAAATAATTATTATGGTTAATATTTAGGTAAAATAACCTATTATCGGCGGTTTCCAACTTTAACTACACACGGAAATCTCTTATATTGATACACATAACTATTCCTTACCCTTCTAATCTTCTGACCACACTTGGGTACGAACACTGCTCTAGGAATCTCTCTAATATATTTTAAATATATTTATGGCCGTAATACGCGCCAAAGATAAAACTCTAACACTTTATAAGTATTTTCTCAGAGCCTAGTGACTAGCATGTTTCTACCCCGACTTTTGGATTGCGAAAGAACGAGGTTAGCTATTTTTCTCCTGACCGGAAGTGGTCGTGCCAGGGAGTTCGTTTCCTTTAATTTATCCGACCAAATTGTAAAATAGTCGTAGCCAAATTTGTAGATTTGGCTGGGTACTCTACTTTGTAAATTCAGCCTCTCCACCAATCCTAGTATAACGTATTATTTCCCACTAGAGTAATAACACCAATTATCAGTAGATTTATGCTATAGCCATGGGCTGTCTATACATAGATATATAGGAATAAAAACGAAATTAAATTCTTCTATAATTACATAAGGGTTTTAAAAAGAATTTACTCCAATTTACGCAAAAGATGAAGAGGAAGCTGGGGACTTCGTCACATATGCCTACCGTTGAAAGTAAAGTTCGAGACTTCGGACTTTACTCCAGCCAGCACACTCATCAGATTTTGTTGGCACTTACTCCAACAACCCTGGAACATATGGACCAGTCTCCCCCTCTTCTTCCGTAGAACAATTCCTACTGAAACCCTGCTTCTTCGTTTCTAAGACATCTTCTAAGAAACCTCCTCCCTTGATGTCGTTTCCATGGAAACCAATGACGACCTGGTCGTCCCCACCCATCTTCTCTATTCTGAATTCCCAGAGAGTGTTCTCCCCTAAAGGAATAAGAGTTACTGGTTGGCACCGTAACAGGTAAATGATTTTGTCGGACTGGGTCAGTACGGTTTATCATCGTGTTTACTGTGTCACCTTTAATCCATCCAGGCTTATCTGTTGGCATAGGGGCATGAGAATCTGGAATTCGTCTCATCTTCCCTGATTCAGACGTCTCCGAATCCAGGTTGCTAGAGACATCATTCACTGTCTCCTGAGGCGTCAAGGGATACTCCATCTCTGAGTTATCTCCCCCTTCGACCACATTTTCCACAGTTACTGCCATCAGATGCACCGGTGGATCATTTAATCTTTCTACATGGTTCCTAATTAAATACATGGGAAAGACTTCCGGATTACCCTGAATGTTTAATTTGTAATGGGAGCGAGACTCCTTATCTGTAATAAGGAATGGCCCTTGCCAACCCATATCTAAAGGATTATCCCCCTTGGGTGATAATACCAACACTTGATCCCCTATCTTAGGTGGAGTTCTACCAAGAGTAGGTGGAACCAGATGGCACTCTTTACATGACCTAACATATCGTTTGATATCCCGGGTCATCCCCGGCCAGAAATAGGAGAAATAAAGCCTTTGGATGGTTGCTTTCATCCCCATATGCCCACCGTCCGAGATGGAGTGTACCATTTGTAAGACATGGTTACGATACCTTTTGGGTACCACAAACTGTTCGTGGACGTGATCCATAGTTCCCGCCCTACGGTATAACAGTTTTTCCTTTTCGTAGAAATCACCAGCTACCGGTGGATTTCTAGATTTTGGCAGTTTGCCAAAGCAGGATTGTAAAGTGGGACATGCTGCTTGGGCAGCCCTAATCTCCCGAGATAATGGGTGGATAAGAATTTCGGGTTCACTCAAAGCGGTGCCCTGATTCTGGGTCTGCATAGCGCATGTATAAGTTGTGGACTTAGGTTCACCCAGATATACATATTTTCGCCCTAACATGAAGGGATATACTGGATCATCTATCACAACAGCAGAAACTGTTCCGGTGACATATTTGGATGTCACCTTCACTCTAGCAACTTTAACAAGTTTTGGTTCAGAGCTCAGAGTAGCACCTCTTAACTCAATAGTGTGGTCGGTCAATTGTCCAGGTTTCACCAAGTGAGCTGCAATGGCCGCGTCACTCTCCAGACCCGTGTCATATAAACACGGTACCTGTCTCCCATTTACAGTAACTGTCTCAACAACTGGAGGTCTTTGATTATCACCAGGGGTCCTCCATTGGTGGTTTTTATCCGCCAAAGTCAAACAAGCCGTGTAATGAACAGGGGGTTTGTTTTTGCACGAACTCGTATGGTGGTCATTTGTTCGGCAATTTTTACAATATTGATTCCCCCCTCTATTACCAGTAGGTTGTTGAGGTTGAGATGACCGTTTACTGTTGTAATGACCTGGATTTTGGTGTGGACTACCAGTGTGCCACCTGTTGTCCTTACCTTCAGAGTTATTGTTTTGATACCCCTGATTCTGTGTGGAAGGATTATTTTGGGCCGTATCAGTATGACTAGGTTTAGCAGTACCTGCATCACCATGTGCAGTTAAATACCTTTCGGCTAGTGAAATTATCTCTTCTAATCTAACTCCACCATTTTCAGCTATGAACATTTGGAGAGCTTTCGGGAGACCCTCTTTGAATTGCTCTGCAAGCATCATTTCCTGTAGCCCCTCATAGGTAGTATCAAATTTGCTCAGTCCTACCCACTTCGTAAAATACGTATGTTGTCGTGAGGCGAACTGCGCAAACGATTCTCCCTGAGATCTTTTGGCTGTACGGAACTTCAGCTTGTAGGCTTCTGAGGTTAATTCAAATCTTTGTAAGAGAGCATTTTTGAGGGTATCAAAGTCCCGTTCAAGACCAGGCGGAAGCTTTGTGAATACATCAAAAGCCGGGCCACGGAGTCCTTGGGAGAGTTTGATATTAAATTTCTCTTTAGGCAGATTATAAGCTTCACACATGATGACGAAGCGATCAAGGTATTCATCCATCTGATCCTCCTTCGGGTTGAAGTGGGCCAGAGGGAAGCTCATGGATCCTTGGGCGAGAGACGGTCCTGAAGAAATGTCACTACTGTGATGGGGAGAACTAGCACTACTGTACCTGGAAGCATCAGGATTTTGCAACTCCAATCTCCTTAGTTCCAATTCATGCTGTCTCAACTGTTCTTCCCTCTTCATTTCCAGTTCTGCTTGCTTCAACTGTCTGTCCAATTCAGCTTGCTTAAGATGGTTGTCCAATTCAGCTTGCTTAAGATGGTTGTCCAATTCAGCTTGCTTAAGATGGTTGTCCAATTCAGCTTGTCGCATCTTCTCTTTGGATTCCATTTCTGCAATTCTAATTCTTTCCTCTCTTGCTTCCTTCTCTCTGTCTTTGATAATGTCCCGTTGTTCCCTTCTCCACTCTCGTTCTGCTTCTTTTACATACTTGCCCAATTCGACACCTTCATACCCTAACAAAGCTCCTTCTTCTCTCAACTCCTCTTTCGTAGGTGGCTTTTCGGAAGACATTATTTGGTAACAAAGTTGGGATAATGTGAAGCACCCTGAAATACACTTACTCACCACTAAGTGATCTGTCCTGAAATTATGCAAGTAATAAATTCACTGACAGTATGCACATACACAACTGACGATACAACACAGGGACTTACCCGTCAGCCCACACTCACTTATGATATTGGCCCTACCTTTTTGGAACCAGGTTAACTTATGTTATATTATATTATATTGGCTATCTAGTGTTTAGTTATGCTATACTATACTACTTATTGTAACTATTAATTTCTCTAGTTTTACTTAGTATAGTTTAATATTGAGATCTACTGTGAGGCAACACCTTACTAGAATCTCTAGTGAAAGAAGATTGAAAGTTTGAACTATCTATCCCGGACGAGCCCCCACTTGTAGCGTAGCGTCAGCTACGAGGATAAGGAATCTATCAACGTGCTGCGGATAGACTTTCTAAGAATAGAAAATTAAGTCACTGGAGAAGACAAGACTGAATAGCTCGTAATTCTAGACGGAGTACAGGTCCCAGAACAAGTCTAATCTTCTGACAGTGTTCAGGCAGACAGGAATGGCGTACAACTATACTGGTTGGATACAGACAGTCTGCCAAGGTTGTCTAGCTACGTGCCTGAAATACAACAAAGCTCGAGCCCCCAACTCTAATCCCTCTCACCGACACGGAGAAAGACAGAGTAAAATATTTAAAAGCGACAAACTTTCGTACTTCTCACACAGCTATGACTAAGGTTACTGAGGTAACAACTAGAGGTTGTAAAATTACTCTCACATTAATATTTAATATATGATAACACTGTGGGTGCTCCACTGGAGGCAGCCCTGTACATGAAAAGGGTGGTACACTTCCCTCTATTCTATTGAATATCTAATCTTATGGTTTGAATCTACTAAACAGTCTAATCATTGACATGGCCTGACAAAGCTGGTATTATCTGCATGTAGATGGTGGTGGTGGTGGTGGTGGCCAACGGTAAGTTTGGCCACTTATCTTCTGGTTCTCCGGCTTACACAGTGCATGTAAACCCTAGTTAGTAAGCATAAGTGAGATGGTGAGTGATGCTTCGCAATGAGTCACACAGGTTAGCGCATCTAAAGCTTGGCGCTGAAGGTGTCAAATCTGTGAAATATATACAGCGAGAGCAGTTGACTCTTCTGTCGAGACATCGGTACGCATCGGCCATGGATTGTTCCTGATGGCCAATAACATCTCATACAAAATTGCAGAAACAAAATAGCATGAGCTATTTGTCCCTGCTCCCTATACGTCCCTATCCTAGGATAAATAGTAAAACACTGACCTAGGGAAAACATTTAAATAAAATCATTCTATGTTTCCTTACAAGTGAATATAATAATTATTCAGTAACAATTAAACATATCATCATATAATGCATATCATAATTATATTATTAAAATACAATAATTACAAAGTAATCTAGAGGTAGATACATATAGAATCTATTAAACAGATTACATTTTATAGATATTTATGTTCAAATTCTGAAGCTATATTTCTAGCATATAATTAATAATGATTCTATATAACGTATATTTTAAAATACAGTTTATGTAATTATCATAATAGAATCTGATAGGCTGAAAGTTAATGGGGTGGCCGACACGAACAGGACTGCGAATTGGTGAGAAATCACCAATAAGAATTAACGAACATGCCTAGGATCTACCACGCTAGTATTTGACATTCGTATGTGTTTAGTAACATTTCTTATTTTCACGGCATCGAAATATTCATTATTATCTCTAAGTATTCGCAATCCTATCACATCCTTGAAATATCACCACTATAAACGGCCTCATGTTATTTCCTAAACTAACTGCTCGATTAGTATGGCCTAGTCTACTGCTATACGGACTAATCGAAAATTGGGTTCTATCCGACTATATCAAGTTTACAACTATCTCACATCGTGTACACCTCTCTAAACCTCATGTAAAGGTAATTTTCTACACAGTTATGTTTTACCCTTTTCCCTGTGTGCTTAGTAAACTACCTGTACGAAGTATAATATACGCGATCGAGTTTAGTCGGTAAAATAATTATTATGGTTAATATTTAGGTAAAATAACCTATTATCGGCGGTTTCCAACTTTAACTACACACGGAAATCTCTTATATTGATACACATAACTATTCCTTACCCTTCTAATCTTCTGACCACACTTGGGTACGAACACTGCTCTAGGAATCTCTCTAATATATTTTAAATATATTTATGGCCGTAATACGCGCCAAAGATAAAACTCTAACACTTTATAAGTATTTTCTCAGAGCCTAGTGACTAGCATGTTTCTACCCCGACTTTTGGATTGCGAAAGAACGAGGTTAGCTATTTTTCTCCTGACCGGAAGTGGTCGTGCCAGGGAGTTCGTTTCCTTTAATTTATCCGACCAAATTGTAAAATAGTCGTAGCCAAATTTGTAGATTTGGCTGGGTACTCTACTTTGTAAATTCAGCCTCTCCACCAATCCTAGTATAACGTATTATTTCCCACTAGAGTAATAACACCAATTATCAGTAGATTTATGCTATAGCCATGGGCTGTCTATACATAGATATATAGGAATAAAAACGAAATTAAATTCTTCTATAATTACATAAGGGTTTTAAAAAGAATTTACTCCAATTTACGCAAAAGATGAAGAGGAAGCTGGGGACTTCGTCACATATGCCTACCGTTGAAAGTAAAGTTCGAGACTTCGGACTTTACTCCAGCCAGCACACTCATCAGATTTTGTTGGCACTTACTCCAACAACCCTGGAACATATGGACCAGTCTCCCCCTCTTCTTCCGTAGAACAATTCCTACTGAAACCCTGCTTCTTCGTTTCTAAGACATCTTCTAAGAAACCTCCTCCCTTGATGTCGTTTCCATGGAAACCAATGACGACCTGGTCGTCCCCACCCATCTTCTCTATTCTGAATTCCCAGAGAGTGTTCTCCCCTAAAGGAATAAGAGTTACTGGTTGGCACCGTAACAGGTAAATGATTTTGTCGGACTGGGTCAGTACGGTTTATCATCGTGTTTACTGTGTCACCTTTAATCCATCCAGGCTTATCTGTTGGCATAGGGGCATGAGAATCTGGAATTCGTCTCATCTTCCCTGATTCAGACGTCTCCGAATCCAGGTTGCTAGAGACATCATTCACTGTCTCCTGAGGCGTCAAGGGATACTCCATCTCTGAGTTATCTCCCCCTTCGACCACATTTTCCACAGTTACTGCCATCAGATGCACCGGTGGATCATTTAATCTTTCTACATGGTTCCTAATTAAATACATGGGAAAGACTTCCGGATTACCCTGAATGTTTAATTTGTAATGGGAGCGAGACTCCTTATCTGTAATAAGGAATGGCCCTTGCCAACCCATATCTAAAGGATTATCCCCCTTGGGTGATAATACCAACACTTGATCCCCTATCTTAGGTGGAGTTCTACCAAGAGTAGGTGGAACCAGATGGCACTCTTTACATGACCTAACATATCGTTTGATATCCCGGGTCATCCCCGGCCAGAAATAGGAGAAATAAAGCCTTTGGATGGTTGCTTTCATCCCCATATGCCCACCGTCCGAGATGGAGTGTACCATTTGTAAGACATGGTTACGATACCTTTTGGGTACCACAAACTGTTCGTGGACGTGATCCATAGTTCCCGCCCTACGGTATAACAGTTTTTCCTTTTCGTAGAAATCACCAGCTACCGGTGGATTTCTAGATTTTGGCAGTTTGCCAAAGCAGGATTGTAAAGTGGGACATGCTGCTTGGGCAGCCCTAATCTCCCGAGATAATGGGTGGATAAGAATTTCGGGTTCACTCAAAGCGGTGCCCTGATTCTGGGTCTGCATAGCGCATGTATAAGTTGTGGACTTAGGTTCACCCAGATATACATATTTTCGCCCTAACATGAAGGGATATACTGGATCATCTATCACAACAGCAGAAACTGTTCCGGTGACATATTTGGATGTCACCTTCACTCTAGCAACTTTAACAAGTTTTGGTTCAGAGCTCAGAGTAGCACCTCTTAACTCAATAGTGTGGTCGGTCAATTGTCCAGGTTTCACCAAGTGAGCTGCAATGGCCGCGTCACTCTCCAGACCCGTGTCATATAAACACGGTACCTGTCTCCCATTTACAGTAACTGTCTCAACAACTGGAGGTCTTTGATTATCACCAGGGGTCCTCCATTGGTGGTTTTTATCCGCCAAAGTCAAACAAGCCGTGTAATGAACAGGGGGTTTGTTTTTGCACGAACTCGTATGGTGGTCATTTGTTCGGCAATTTTTACAATATTGATTCCCCCCTCTATTACCAGTAGGTTGTTGAGGTTGAGATGACCGTTTACTGTTGTAATGACCTGGATTTTGGTGTGGACTACCAGTGTGCCACCTGTTGTCCTTACCTTCAGAGTTATTGTTTTGATACCCCTGATTCTGTGTGGAAGGATTATTTTGGGCCGTATCAGTATGACTAGGTTTAGCAGTACCTGCATCACCATGTGCAGTTAAATACCTTTCGGCTAGTGAAATTATCTCTTCTAATCTAACTCCACCATTTTCAGCTATGAACATTTGGAGAGCTTTCGGGAGACCCTCTTTGAATTGCTCTGCAAGCATCATTTCCTGTAGCCCCTCATAGGTAGTATCAAATTTGCTCAGTCCTACCCACTTCGTAAAATACGTATGTTGTCGTGAGGCGAACTGCGCAAACGATTCTCCCTGAGATCTTTTGGCTGTACGGAACTTCAGCTTGTAGGCTTCTGAGGTTAATTCAAATCTTTGTAAGAGAGCATTTTTGAGGGTATCAAAGTCCCGTTCAAGACCAGGCGGAAGCTTTGTGAATACATCAAAAGCCGGGCCACGGAGTCCTTGGGAGAGTTTGATATTAAATTTCTCTTTAGGCAGATTATAAGCTTCACACATGATGACGAAGCGATCAAGGTATTCATCCATCTGATCCTCCTTCGGGTTGAAGTGGGCCAGAGGGAAGCTCATGGATCCTTGGGCGAGAGACGGTCCTGAAGAAATGTCACTACTGTGATGGGGAGAACTAGCACTACTGTACCTGGAAGCATCAGGATTTTGCAACTCCAATCTCCTTAGTTCCAATTCATGCTGTCTCAACTGTTCTTCCCTCTTCATTTCCAGTTCTGCTTGCTTCAACTGTCTGTCCAATTCAGCTTGCTTAAGATGGTTGTCCAATTCAGCTTGCTTAAGATGGTTGTCCAATTCAGCTTGCTTAAGATGGTTGTCCAATTCAGCTTGTCGCATCTTCTCTTTGGATTCCATTTCTGCAATTCTAATTCTTTCCTCTCTTGCTTCCTTCTCTCTGTCTTTGATAATGTCCCGTTGTTCCCTTCTCCACTCTCGTTCTGCTTCTTTTACATACTTGCCCAATTCGACACCTTCATACCCTAACAAAGCTCCTTCTTCTCTCAACTCCTCTTTCGTAGGTGGCTTTTCGGAAGACATTATTTGGTAACAAAGTTGGGATAATGTGAAGCACCCTGAAATACACTTACTCACCACTAAGTGATCTGTCCTGAAATTATGCAAGTAATAAATTCACTGACAGTATGCACATACACAACTGACGATACAACACAGGGACTTACCCGTCAGCCCACACTCACTTATGATATTGGCCCTACCTTTTTGGAACCAGGTTAACTTATGTTATATTATATTATATTGGCTATCTAGTGTTTAGTTATGCTATACTATACTACTTATTGTAACTATTAATTTCTCTAGTTTTACTTAGTATAGTTTAATATTGAGATCTACTGTGAGGCAACACCTTACTAGAATCTCTAGTGAAAGAAGATTGAAAGTTTGAACTATCTATCCCGGACGAGCCCCCACTTGTAGCGTAGCGTCAGCTACGAGGATAAGGAATCTATCAACGTGCTGCGGATAGACTTTCTAAGAATAGAAAATTAAGTCACTGGAGAAGACAAGACTGAATAGCTCGTAATTCTAGACGGAGTACAGGTCCCAGAACAAGTCTAATCTTCTGACAGTGTTCAGGCAGACAGGAATGGCGTACAACTATACTGGTTGGATACAGACAGTCTGCCAAGGTTGTCTAGCTACGTGCCTGAAATACAACAAAGCTCGAGCCCCCAACTCTAATCCCTCTCACCGACACGGAGAAAGACAGAGTAAAATATTTAAAAGCGACAAACTTTCGTACTTCTCACACAGCTATGACTAAGGTTACTGAGGTAACAACTAGAGGTTGTAAAATTACTCTCACATTAATATTTAATATATGATAACACTGTGGGTGCTCCACTGGAGGCAGCCCTGTACATGAAAAGGGTGGTACACTTCCCTCTATTCTATTGAATATCTAATCTTATGGTTTGAATCTACTAAACAGTCTAATCATTGACATGGCCTGACAAAGCTGGTATTATCTGCATGTAGATGGTGGTGGTGGTGGTGGCCAACGGTAAGTTTGGCCACTTATCTTCTGGTTCTCCGGCTTACACAGTGCATGTAAACCCTAGTTAGTAAGCATAAGTGAGATGGTGAGTGATGCTTCGCAATGAGTCACACAGGTTAGCGCATCTAAAGCTTGGCGCTGAAGGTGTCAAATCTGTGAAATATATACAGCGAGAGCAGTTGACTCTTCTGTCGAGACATCGGTACGCATCGGCCATGGATTGTTCCTGATGGCCAATAACATCTCATACAAAATTGCAGAAACAAAATAGCATGAGCTATTTGTCCCTGCTCCCTATACGTCCCTATCCTAGGATAAATAGTAAAACACTGACCTAGGGAAAACATTTAAATAAAATCATTCTATGTTTCCTTACAAGTGAATATAATAATTATTCAGTAACAATTAAACATATCATCATATAATGCATATCATAATTATATTATTAAAATACAATAATTACAAAGTAATCTAGAGGTAGATACATATAGAATCTATTAAACAGATTACATTTTATAGATATTTATGTTCAAATTCTGAAGCTATATTTCTAGCATATAATTAATAATGATTCTATATAACGTATATTTTAAAATACAGTTTATGTAATTATCATAATAGAATCTGATAGGCTGAAAGTTAATGGGGTGGCCGACACGAACAGGACTGCGAATTGGTGAGAAATCACCAATAAGAATTAACGAACATGCCTAGGATCTACCACGCTAGTATTTGACATTCGTATGTGTTTAGTAACATTTCTTATTTTCACGGCATCGAAATATTCATTATTATCTCTAAGTATTCGCAATCCTATCACATCCTTGAAATATCACCACTATAAACGGCCTCATGTTATTTCCTAAACTAACTGCTCGATTAGTATGGCCTAGTCTACTGCTATACGGACTAATCGAAAATTGGGTTCTATCCGACTATATCAAGTTTACAACTATCTCACATCGTGTACACCTCTCTAAACCTCATGTAAAGGTAATTTTCTACACAGTTATGTTTTACCCTTTTCCCTGTGTGCTTAGTAAACTACCTGTACGAAGTATAATATACGCGATCGAATTTAGTCGGTAAAATAATTATTATGGTTAATATTTAGGTAAAATAACCTATTATCGGCGGTTTCCAACTTTAACTACACACGGAAATCTCTTATATTGATACACATAACTATTCCTTACCCTTCTAATCTTCTGACCACACTTGGGTACGAACACTGCTCTAGGAATCTCTCTAATATATTTTAAATATATTTATGGCCGTAATACGCGCCAAAGATAAAACTCTAACACTTTATAAGTATTTTCTCAGAGCCTAGTGACTAGCATGTTTCTACCCCGACTTTTGGATTGCGAAAGAACGAGGTTAGCTATTTTTCTCCTGACCGGAAGTGGTCGTGCCAGGGAGTTCGTTTCCTTTAATTTATCCGACCAAATTGTAAAATAGTCGTAGCCAAATTTGTAGATTTGGCTGGGTACTCTACTTTGTAAATTCAGCCTCTCCACCAATCCTAGTATAACGTATTATTTCCCACTAGAGTAATAACACCAATTATCAGTAGATTTATGCTATAGCCATGGGCTGTCTATACATAGATATATAGGAATAAAAACGAAATTAAATTCTTCTATAATTACATAAGGGTTTTAAAAAGAATTTACTCCAATTTACGCAAAAGATGAAGAGGAAGCTGGGGACTTCGTCACATATGCCTACCGTTGAAAGTAAAGTTCGAGACTTCGGACTTTACTCCAGCCAGCACACTCATCAGATTTTGTTGGCACTTACTCCAACAACCCTGGAACATATGGACCAGTCTCCCCCTCTTCTTCCGTAGAACAATTCCTACTGAAACCCTGCTTCTTCGTTTCTAAGACATCTTCTAAGAAACCTCCTCCCTTGATGTCGTTTCCATGGAAACCTATGACGACCTGGTCGTCCCCACCCATCTTCTCTATTCTGAATTCCCAGAGAGTGTTCTCCCCTAAAGGAATAAGAGTTACTGGTTGGCACCGTAACAGGTAAATGATTTTGTCGGACTGGGTCAGTACGGTTTATCATCGTGTTTACTGTGTCACCTTTAATCCATCCAGGCTTATCTGTTGGCATAGGGGCATGAGAATCTGGAATTCGTCTCATCTTCCCTGATTCAGACGTCTCCGAATCCAGGTTGCTAGAGACATCATTCACTGTCTCCTGAGGCGTCAAGGGATACTCCATCTCTGAGTTATCTCCCCCTTCGACCACATTTTCCACAGTTACTGCCATCAGATGCACCGGTGGATCATTTAATCTTTCTACATGGTTCCTAATTAAATACATGGGAAAGACTTCCGGATTACCCTGAATGTTTAATTTGTAATGGGAGCGAGACTCCTTATCTGTAATAAGGAATGGCCCTTGCCAACCCATATCTAAAGGATTATCCCCCTTGGGTGATAATACCAACACTTGATCCCCTATCTTAGGTGGAGTTCTACCAAGAGTAGGTGGAACCAGATGGCACTCTTTACATGACCTAACATATCGTTTGATATCCCGGGTCATCCCCGGCCAGAAATAGGAGAAATAAAGCCTTTGGATGGTTGCTTTCATCCCCATATGCCCACCGTCCGAGATGGAGTGTACCATTTGTAAGACATGGTTACGATACCTTTTGGGTACCACAAACTGTTCGTGGACGTGATCCATAGTTCCCGCCCTACGGTATAACAGTTTTTCCTTTTCGTAGAAATCACCAGCTACCGGTGGATTTCTAGATTTTGGCAGTTTGCCAAAGCAGGATTGTAAAGTGGGACATGCTGCTTGGGCAGCCCTAATCTCCCGAGATAATGGGTGGATAAGAATTTCGGGTTCACTCAAAGCGGTGCCCTGATTCTGGGTCTGCATAGCGCATGTATAAGTTGTGGACTTAGGTTCACCCAGATATACATATTTTCGCCCTAACATGAAGGGATATACTGGATCATCTATCACAACAGCAGAAACTGTTCCGGTGACATATTTGGATGTCACCTTCACTCTAGCAACTTTAACAAGTTTTGGTTCAGAGCTCAGAGTAGCACCTCTTAACTCAATAGTGTGGTCGGTCAATTGTCCAGGTTTCACCAAGTGAGCTGCAATGGCCGCGTCACTCTCCAGACCCGTGTCATATAAACACGGTACCTGTCTCCCATTTACAGTAACTGTCTCAACAACTGGAGGTCTTTGATTATCACCAGGGGTCCTCCATTGGTGGTTTTTATCCGCCAAAGTCAAACAAGCCGTGTAATGAACAGGGGGTTTGTTTTTGCACGAACTCGTATGGTGGTCATTTGTTCGGCAATTTTTACAATATTGATTCCCCCCTCTATTACCAGTAGGTTGTTGAGGTTGAGATGACCGTTTACTGTTGTAATGACCTGGATTTTGGTGTGGACTACCAGTGTGCCACCTGTTGTCCTTACCTTCAGAGTTATTGTTTTGATACCCCTGATTCTGTGTGGAAGGATTATTTTGGGCCGTATCAGTATGACTAGGTTTAGCAGTACCTGCATCACCATGTGCAGTTAAATACCTTTCGGCTAGTGAAATTATCTCTTCTAATCTAACTCCACCATTTTCAGCTATGAACATTTGGAGAGCTTTCGGGAGACCCTCTTTGAATTGCTCTGCAAGCATCATTTCCTGTAGCCCCTCATAGGTAGTATCAAATTTGCTCAGTCCTACCCACTTCGTAAAATACGTATGTTGTCGTGAGGCGAACTGCGCAAACGATTCTCCCTGAGATCTTTTGGCTGTACGGAACTTCAGCTTGTAGGCTTCTGAGGTTAATTCAAATCTTTGTAAGAGAGCATTTTTGAGGGTATCAAAGTCCCGTTCAAGACCAGGCGGAAGCTTTGTGAATACATCAAAAGCCGGGCCACGGAGTCCTTGGGAGAGTTTGATATTAAATTTCTCTTTAGGCAGATTATAAGCTTCACACATGATGACGAAGCGATCAAGGTATTCATCCATCTGATCCTCCTTCGGGTTGAAGTGGGCCAGAGGGAAGCTCATGGATCCTTGGGCGAGAGACGGTCCTGAAGAAATGTCACTACTGTGATGGGGAGAACTAGCACTACTGTACCTGGAAGCATCAGGATTTTGCAACTCCAATCTCCTTAGTTCCAATTCATGCTGTCTCAACTGTTCTTCCCTCTTCATTTCCAGTTCTGCTTGCTTCAACTGTCTGTCCAATTCAGCTTGCTTAAGATGGTTGTCCAATTCAGCTTGCTTAAGATGGTTGTCCAATTCAGCTTGCTTAAGATGGTTGTCCAATTCAGCTTGTCGCATCTTCTCTTTGGATTCCATTTCTGCAATTCTAATTCTTTCCTCTCTTGCTTCCTTCTCTCTGTCTTTGATAATGTCCCGTTGTTCCCTTCTCCACTCTCGTTCTGCTTCTTTTACATACTTGCCCAATTCGACACCTTCATACCCTAACAAAGCTCCTTCTTCTCTCAACTCCTCTTTCGTAGGTGGCTTTTCGGAAGACATTATTTGGTAACAAAGTTGGGATAATGTGAAGCACCCTGAAATACACTTACTCACCACTAAGTGATCTGTCCTGAAATTATGCAAGTAATAAATTCACTGACAGTATGCACATACACAACTGACGATACAACACAGGGACTTACCCGTCAGCCCACACTCACTTATGATATTGGCCCTACCTTTTTGGAACCAGGTTAACTTATGTTATATTATATTATATTGGCTATCTAGTGTTTAGTTATGCTATACTATACTACTTATTGTAACTATTAATTTCTCTAGTTTTACTTAGTATAGTTTAATATTGAGATCTACTGTGAGGCAACACCTTACTAGAATCTCTAGTGAAAGAAGATTGAAAGTTTGAACTATCTATCCCGGACGAGCCCCCACTTGTAGCGTAGCGTCAGCTACGAGGATAAGGAATCTATCAACGTGCTGCGGATAGACTTTCTAAGAATAGAAAATTAAGTCACTGGAGAAGACAAGACTGAATAGCTCGTAATTCTAGACGGAGTACAGGTCCCAGAACAAGTCTAATCTTCTGACAGTGTTCAGGCAGACAGGAATGGCGTACAACTATACTGGTTGGATACAGACAGTCTGCCAAGGTTGTCTAGCTACGTGCCTGAAATACAACAAAGCTCGAGCCCCCAACTCTAATCCCTCTCACCGACACGGAGAAAGACAGAGTAAAATATTTAAAAGCGACAAACTTTCGTACTTCTCACACAGCTATGACTAAGGTTACTGAGGTAACAACTAGAGGTTGTAAAATTACTCTCACATTAATATTTAATATATGATAACACTGTGGGTGCTCCACTGGAGGCAGCCCTGTACATGAAAAGGGTGGTACACTTCCCTCTATTCTATTGAATATCTAATCTTATGGTTTGAATCTACTAAACAGTCTAATCATTGACATGGCCTGACAAAGCTGGTATTATCTGCATGTAGATGGTGGTGGTGGTGGTGGTGGCCAACGGTAAGTTTGGCCACTTATCTTCTGGTTCTCCGGCTTACACAGTGCATGTAAACCCTAGTTAGTAAGCATAAGTGAGATGGTGAGTGATGCTTCGCAATGAGTCACACAGGTTAGCGCATCTAAAGCTTGGCGCTGAAGGTGTCAAATCTGTGAAATATATACAGCGAGAGCAGTTGACTCTTCTGTCGAGACATCGGTACGCATCGGCCATGGATTGTTCCTGATGGCCAATAACATCTCATACAAAATTGCAGAAACAAAATAGCATGAGCTATTTGTCCCTGCTCCCTATACGTCCCTATCCTAGGATAAATAGTAAAACACTGACCTAGGGAAAACATTTAAATAAAATCATTCTATGTTTCCTTACAAGTGAATATAATAATTATTCAGTAACAATTAAACATATCATCATATAATGCATATCATAATTATATTATTAAAATACAATAATTACAAAGTAATCTAGAGGTAGATACATATAGAATCTATTAAACAGATTACATTTTATAGATATTTATGTTCAAATTCTGAAGCTATATTTCTAGCATATAATTAATAATGATTCTATATAACGTATATTTTAAAATACAGTTTATGTAATTATCATAATAGAATCTGATAGGCTGAAAGTTAATGGGGTGGCCGACACGAACAGGACTGCGAATTGGTGAGAAATCACCAATAAGAATTAACGAACATGCCTAGGATCTACCACGCTAGTATTTGACATTCGTATGTGTTTAGTAACATTTCTTATTTTCACGGCATCGAAATATTCATTATTATCTCTAAGTATTCGCAATCCTATCACATCCTTGAAATATCACCACTATAAACGGCCTCATGTTATTTCCTAAACTAACTGCTCGATTAGTATGGCCTAGTCTACTGCTATACGGACTAATCGAAAATTGGGTTCTATCCGACTATATCAAGTTTACAACTATCTCACATCGTGTACACCTCTCTAAACCTCATGTAAAGGTAATTTTCTACACAGTTATGTTTTACCCTTTTCCCTGTGTGCTTAGTAAACTACCTGTACGAAGTATAATATACGCGATCGAATTTAGTCGGTAAAATAATTATTATGGTTAATATTTAGGTAAAATAACCTATTATCGGCGGTTTCCAACTTTAACTACACACGGAAATCTCTTATATTGATACACATAACTATTCCTTACCCTTCTAATCTTCTGACCACACTTGGGTACGAACACTGCTCTAGGAATCTCTCTAATATATTTTAAATATATTTATGGCCGTAATACGCGCCAAAGATAAAACTCTAACACTTTATAAGTATTTTCTCAGAGCCTAGTGACTAGCATGTTTCTACCCCGACTTTTGGATTGCGAAAGAACGAGGTTAGCTATTTTTCTCCTGACCGGAAGTGGTCGTGCCAGGGAGTTCGTTTCCTTTAATTTATCCGACCAAATTGTAAAATAGTCGTAGCCAAATTTGTAGATTTGGCTGGGTACTCTACTTTGTAAATTCAGCCTCTCCACCAATCCTAGTATAACGTATTATTTCCCACTAGAGTAATAACACCAATTATCAGTAGATTTATGCTATAGCCATGGGCTGTCTATACATAGATATATAGGAATAAAAACGAAATTAAATTCTTCTATAATTACATAAGGGTTTTAAAAAGAATTTACTCCAATTTACGCAAAAGATGAAGAGGAAGCTGGGGACTTCGTCACATATGCCTACCATTGAAAGTAAAGTTCGAGACTTCGGACTTTACTCCAGCCAGCACACTCATCAGATTTTGTTGGCACTTACTCCAACAACCCTGGAACATATGGACCAGTCTCCCCCTCTTCTTCCGTAGAACAATTCCTACTGAAACCCTGCTTCTTCGTTTCTAAGACATCTTCTAAGAAACCTCCTCCCTTGATGTCGTTTCCATGGAAACCTATGACGACCTGGTCGTCCCCACCCATCTTCTCTATTCTGAATTCCCAGAGAGTGTTCTCCCCTAAAGGAATAAGAGTTACTGGTTGGCACCGTAACAGGTAAATGATTTTGTCGGACTGGGTCAGTACGGTTTATCATCGTGTTTACTGTGTCACCTTTAATCCATCCAGGCTTATCTGTTGGCATAGGGGCATGAGAATCTGGAATTCGTCTCATCTTCCCTGATTCAGACGTCTCCGAATCCAGGTTGCTAGAGACATCATTCACTGTCTCCTGAGGCGTCAAGGGATACTCCATCTCTGAGTTATCTCCCCCTTCGACCACATTTTCCACAGTTACTGCCATCAGATGCACCGGTGGATCATTTAATCTTTCTACATGGTTCCTAATTAAATACATGGGAAAGACTTCCGGATTACCCTGAATGTTTAATTTGTAATGGGAGCGAGACTCCTTATCTGTAATAAGGAATGGCCCTTGCCAACCCATATCTAAAGGATTATCCCCCTTGGGTGATAATACCAACACTTGATCCCCTATCTTAGGTGGAGTTCTACCAAGAGTAGGTGGAACCAGATGGCACTCTTTACATGACCTAACATATCGTTTGATATCCCGGGTCATCCCCGGCCAGAAATAGGAGAAATAAAGCCTTTGGATGGTTGCTTTCATCCCCATATGCCCACCGTCCGAGATGGAGTGTACCATTTGTAAGACATGGTTACGATACCTTTTGGGTACCACAAACTGTTCGTGGACGTGATCCATAGTTCCCGCCCTACGGTATAACAGTTTTTCCTTTTCGTAGAAATCACCAGCTACCGGTGGATTTCTAGATTTTGGCAGTTTGCCAAAGCAGGATTGTAAAGTGGGACATGCTGCTTGGGCAGCCCTAATCTCCCGAGATAATGGGTGGATAAGAATTTCGGGTTCACTCAAAGCGGTGCCCTGATTCTGGGTCTGCATAGCGCATGTATAAGTTGTGGACTTAGGTTCACCCAGATATACATATTTTCGCCCTAACATGAAGGGATATACTGGATCATCTATCACAACAGCAGAAACTGTTCCGGTGACATATTTGGATGTCACCTTCACTCTAGCAACTTTAACAAGTTTTGGTTCAGAGCTCAGAGTAGCACCTCTTAACTCAATAGTGTGGTCGGTCAATTGTCCAGGTTTCACCAAGTGAGCTGCAATGGCCGCGTCACTCTCCAGACCCGTGTCATATAAACACGGTACCTGTCTCCCATTTACAGTAACTGTCTCAACAACTGGAGGTCTTTGATTATCACCAGGGGTCCTCCATTGGTGGTTTTTATCCGCCAAAGTCAAACAAGCCGTGTAATGAACAGGGGGTTTGTTTTTGCACGAACTCGTATGGTGGTCATTTGTTCGGCAATTTTTACAATATTGATTCCCCCCTCTATTACCAGTAGGTTGTTGAGGTTGAGATGACCGTTTACTGTTGTAATGACCTGGATTTTGGTGTGGACTACCAGTGTGCCACCTGTTGTCCTTACCTTCAGAGTTATTGTTTTGATACCCCTGATTCTGTGTGGAAGGATTATTTTGGGCCGTATCAGTATGACTAGGTTTAGCAGTACCTGCATCACCATGTGCAGTTAAATACCTTTCGGCTAGTGAAATTATCTCTTCTAATCTAACTCCACCATTTTCAGCTATGAACATTTGGAGAGCTTTCGGGAGACCCTCTTTGAATTGCTCTGCAAGCATCATTTCCTGTAGCCCCTCATAGGTAGTATCAAATTTGCTCAGTCCTACCCACTTCGTAAAATACGTATGTTGTCGTGAGGCGAACTGCGCAAACGATTCTCCCTGAGATCTTTTGGCTGTACGGAACTTCAGCTTGTAGGCTTCTGAGGTTAATTCAAATCTTTGTAAGAGAGCATTTTTGAGGGTATCAAAGTCCCGTTCAAGACCAGGCGGAAGCTTTGTGAATACATCAAAAGCCGGGCCACGGAGTCCTTGGGAGAGTTTGATATTAAATTTCTCTTTAGGCAGATTATAAGCTTCACACATGATGACGAAGCGATCAAGGTATTCATCCATCTGATCCTCCTTCGGGTTGAAGTGGGCCAGAGGGAAGCTCATGGATCCTTGGGCGAGAGACGGTCCTGAAGAAATGTCACTACTGTGATGGGGAGAACTAGCACTACTGTACCTGGAAGCATCAGGATTTTGCAACTCCAATCTCCTTAGTTCCAATTCATGCTGTCTCAACTGTTCTTCCCTCTTCATTTCCAGTTCTGCTTGCTTCAACTGTCTGTCCAATTCAGCTTGCTTAAGATGGTTGTCCAATTCAGCTTGCTTAAGATGGTTGTCCAATTCAGCTTGCTTAAGATGGTTGTCCAATTCAGCTTGTCGCATCTTCTCTTTGGATTCCATTTCTGCAATTCTAATTCTTTCCTCTCTTGCTTCCTTCTCTCTGTCTTTGATAATGTCCCGTTGTTCCCTTCTCCACTCTCGTTCTGCTTCTTTTACATACTTGCCCAATTCGACACCTTCATACCCTAACAAAGCTCCTTCTTCTCTCAACTCCTCTTTCGTAGGTGGCTTTTCGGAAGACATTATTTGGTAACAAAGTTGGGATAATGTGAAGCACCCTGAAATACACTTACTCACCACTAAGTGATCTGTCCTGAAATTATGCAAGTAATAAATTCACTGACAGTATGCACATACACAACTGACGATACAACACAGGGACTTACCCGTCAGCCCACACTCACTTATGATATTGGCCCTACCTTTTTGGAACCAGGTTAACTTATGTTATATTATATTATATTGGCTATCTAGTGTTTAGTTATGCTATACTATACTACTTATTGTAACTATTAATTTCTCTAGTTTTACTTAGTATAGTTTAATATTGAGATCTACTGTGAGGCAACACCTTACTAGAATCTCTAGTGAAAGAAGATTGAAAGTTTGAACTATCTATCCCGGACGAGCCCCCACTTGTAGCGTAGCGTCAGCTACGAGGATAAGGAATCTATCAACGTGCTGCGGATAGACTTTCTAAGAATAGAAAATTAAGTCACTGGAGAAGACAAGACTGAATAGCTCGTAATTCTAGACGGAGTACAGGTCCCAGAACAAGTCTAATCTTCTGACAGTGTTCAGGCAGACAGGAATGGCGTACAACTATACTGGTTGGATACAGACAGTCTGCCAAGGTTGTCTAGCTACGTGCCTGAAATACAACAAAGCTCGAGCCCCCAACTCTAATCCCTCTCACCGACACGGAGAAAGACAGAGTAAAATATTTAAAAGCGACAAACTTTCGTACTTCTCACACAGCTATGACTAAGGTTACTGAGGTAACAACTAGAGGTTGTAAAATTACTCTCACATTAATATTTAATATATGATAACACTGTGGGTGCTCCACTGGAGGCAGCCCTGTACATGAAAAGGGTGGTACACTTCCCTCTATTCTATTGAATATCTAATCTTATGGTTTGAATCTACTAAACAGTCTAATCATTGACATGGCCTGACAAAGCTGGTATTATCTGCATGTAGATGGTGGTGGTGGTGGTGGTGGCCAACGGTAAGTTTGGCCACTTATCTTCTGGTTCTCCGGCTTACACAGTGCATGTAAACCCTAGTTAGTAAGCATAAGTGAGATGGTGAGTGATGCTTCGCAATGAGTCACACAGGTTAGCGCATCTAAAGCTTGGCGCTGAAGGTGTCAAATCTGTGAAATATATACAGCGAGAGCAGTTGACTCTTCTGTCGAGACATCGGTACGCATCGGCCATGGATTGTTCCTGATGGCCAATAACATCTCATACAAAATTGCAGAAACAAAATAGCATGAGCTATTTGTCCCTGCTCCCTATACGTCCCTATCCTAGGATAAATAGTAAAACACTGACCTAGGGAAAACATTTAAATAAAATCATTCTATGTTTCCTTACAAGTGAATATAATAATTATTCAGTAACAATTAAACATATCATCATATAATGCATATCATAATTATATTATTAAAATACAATAATTACAAAGTAATCTAGAGGTAGATACATATAGAATCTATTAAACAGATTACATTTTATAGATATTTATGTTCAAATTCTGAAGCTATATTTCTAGCATATAATTAATAATGATTCTATATAACGTATATTTTAAAATACAGTTTATGTAATTATCATAATAGAATCTGATAGGCTGAAAGTTAATGGGGTGGCCGACACGAACAGGACTGCGAATTGGTGAGAAATCACCAATAAGAATTAACGAACATGCCTAGGATCTACCACGCTAGTATTTGACATTCGTATGTGTTTAGTAACATTTCTTATTTTCACGGCATCGAAATATTCATTATTATCTCTAAGTATTCGCAATCCTATCACATCCTTGAAATATCACCACTATAAACGGCCTCATGTTATTTCCTAAACTAACTGCTCGATTAGTATGGCCTAGTCTACTGCTATACGGACTAATCGAAAATTGGGTTCTATCCGACTATATCAAGTTTACAACTATCTCACATCGTGTACACCTCTCTAAACCTCATGTAAAGGTAATTTTCTACACAGTTATGTTTTACCCTTTTCCCTGTGTGCTTAGTAAACTACCTGTACGAAGTATAATATACGCGATCGAGTTTAGTCGGTAAAATAATTATTATGGTTAATATTTAGGTAAAATAACCTATTATCGGCGGTTTCCAACTTTAACTACACACGGAAATCTCTTATATTGATACACATAACTATTCCTTACCCTTCTAATCTTCTGACCACACTTGGGTACGAACACTGCTCTAGGAATCTCTCTAATATATTTTAAATATATTTATGGCCGTAATACGCGCCAAAGATAAAACTCTAACACTTTATAAGTATTTTCTCAGAGCCTAGTGACTAGCATGTTTCTACCCCGACTTTTGGATTGCGAAAGAACGAGGTTAGCTATTTTTCTCCTGACCGGAAGTGGTCGTGCCAGGGAGTTCGTTTCCTTTAATTTATCCGACCAAATTGTAAAATAGTCGTAGCCAAATTTGTAGATTTGGCTGGGTACTCTACTTTGTAAATTCAGCCTCTCCACCAATCCTAGTATAACGTATTATTTCCCACTAGAGTAATAACACCAATTATCAGTAGATTTATGCTATAGCCATGGGCTGTCTATACATAGATATATAGGAATAAAAACGAAATTAAATTCTTCTATAATTACATAAGGGTTTTAAAAAGAATTTACTCCAATTTACGCAAAAGATGAAGAGGAAGCTGGGGACTTCGTCACAAGAGTCAGAGAGTTAAAGATAAAATTAGAGAGAATGGGAGAGAGAGAGAATGAGAGAGAGAGAGAGAGAGAGAGAGAGAGAGAGAGAGAGAGAGTTAGCGAGTACAGGGGAGAATGAGAGTGTTAGAGAAAGAGTGTTAGAGAGAATGAGAGAGAGGGAGGAGAGAGAGAGAGAGAGAGAGAGAGAGAGAGAGAGAGAGAGAGAGAGAGAGAGAGAGAGAGGAGAGAGAGATTTTGTTTTGGCTTTTAGCAATATTTTATTAGCTTTTAGCAATGTAATATATTTTATATTATTTATGTTATTATATTATACAATACGGAATTGATTACAATATAACATTACAATATAACATTTCAATATAACATTACAATATAACATTACAATATATTACAATGTAACATTATAATGTAACATTACAATAAAACATTACAATATAACATTACAATATAACATTACATTATAACATTACAATATAACAATACAATATAACATTACAATATAACAATATAACATTACAATATAACATTACAATATAACATTACAATATAACATTACAATATAACATTACAATATAACAATAAAATATAACATTACAATATAACAATATAACATTACAATATAACATTACAATATAACATTACAATATAACATTACAATATAACAATTCAATATAACATTACAATATAACAATATAACATTACAATATAACATTACAATATAACATTACAAAATAACATTACAATATAACATTACAATGTAACATTACAATATAACATTACAATATAACATTACAACATAACAATATAACATTACAATATAACATTACAATATAACATTACAATATAATATTACAACATAACAATATAACATTACAATATAACATTACAATATAACATTACAACATAACATTGCAATATACCATTACAATATAACATTACAATATAACATTACAATATAACAATATAACATTACAATATAACATTAAAATATAACATTACAATATAACAATACAATATAACATTACAATATAACATTACAATATAACAATACAAAATGACATTACAATATAATAATATAACATTACAATATAACAATATAACATTACAATATAACAATACAACATTACAATATAACAATATAACAATACAATATAACAATACAATATGACATTATAATATAACAATATAAACACATTGGCACCTTGCCGTCTTGACAGACGATAGTTTGTGCTTCAAAAAGGCATAATAACTTTTACCCATGGCGGTAGCGAATGTGACTGCTAAGGCCAATTCGCGCTGCAAATGTCCGTTCACAGTGGGTGCATGTGAACACGTGGTCATTTCCACCATTATGCACCATCTTACGTCTCACACGCTCGGTGTGTGACTTATCTGCAATAATTTTCTCCTTTGTCTTTATTCCATTTCTGATGTTTGCCCTCCATGCAACACGTTCAGCGGCGACTTTCTTCCATTGTGCATTATCAATGCCTGTATCAATCATGTCCCGCTTACACACATCTTTGTATAGTAGTAGAGGCCGACCCTAAGATCTCTTACCCATCTTTTATTCACCAAAAAAGATGTCCTTTGGAATTCTACCATCATCCATCCTCCTAAGATGTCCTATCCATCTAAGTCTACGAAGACTGAGCATGGAATAAACCGTCACACAACCTGATCTTTCCAATACTTCAGTATTTGTTATTTTGTCTTGCCACTTAATACCGAGAATTCTTCGCAGACACCGCATATGAAAGCTGTGTAAACGGTTCTCTTGGTGTGAGTAAGTTGTCCAGGTTTCACTGCCATAAAGAAGAGTACTAAGGACACAGGCTTAATAGACAAGAACTTTAGTTTTGGCAGTAAGCTTCCTGTTCTCCCAGACTCTTTTTCTTAACCTGTTCATTGTTGTTGCTGCCTTACCAATCCGGATGTTGATTTCCTGATCTAGGGATAATTTGCTATTTACCACTGATCCTAGATATGTAAAATGGTCTACCATCTCTAGTTCGGCGTCGTCAATAAAGATTGATGGTACCCCATGTGCACTTTGTAACATAATCTGTGTCTTCTTTTTGCTAATTGTTAAACCAAATTCAGAACAAGCATTGGAGAATGAAGATAGTAGACATTGCAATTCTTCCTCAGAGTTGGTCGTAACTGCAGATAACAATATAACATTACAATATAACAATATAACATTACAATATAACAATATAACAATACAATATAACAATACAATATAACATTACAATATAACAATATAACATTACAATATAACATTACAATATAACATTACAATATAGCAATACAATATAACATTACAACATAACAATATAACATTACAATATAACATTACAATATAACATTACAATATAACATTAAAATATGACATTACAATATAAAAATACAATATAACATTACAATATAACATTACAATATAACAATACAATATAACATTACAATCTAACAACATAACATTACAATATACCAATACAATATAACAATATAACATTACAATATAACATTACAATATAAAAATACAATATAACATTACAATATAACATTACAATATAACAATACAATATAACATTACAATCTAACAACATAACATTACAATATACCAATACAATATAACAATATAACATTACAATATAACATTACAATATAACAATACAACATTACAATATAACAATACAATATGACATTACAATATAACAATATAACATTACAATATAACAATACAATATAACATTACAATATAACAATATAACATTACAATATAACAATACAATATAACATTATAATATAACAATATAACATTACAATATAACAATACAATATGACATTACAATATAACATTACAATATAACAATATAACATTACAATATAACAATATAACATTACAATATAACAATACAATATAACATTACAATATAACAATATAACATTACAATATAACAATACAATATAACATTATAATATAACAATATAACATTACAATATAACAATACAATATGACATTACAATATAACATTATAATATAACAATATAACATTACAATATAACAATATAACATTACAATATAACATTACAATCTAACAACATAACATTACAATATACCAATACAATATAACAATATAACATTACAATATAACATTACAATATAACATTACAATATAACAATATAACATTACAATATAACATTATAATATAACAATATAACATTACAATATAACAATACAATATAACATTACAATATAACAATATAACAATACAATATAACAATACAATATAACATTATAATATAACAATATAACATTACAATATAACAATACAATATGACATTACAATATAACATTACAATGTAACAATATAACATGAAATGCTTTTGAATCTGCCCGAGGTTTTTTGGAACGTGACTGCATGTTCGGAGTGATGGCAGCTGGCTATGTCCCAGAGTTGACTGGTTTTTGCCTTATGCAGAAATGCGTGGCTGCTGGGCTTCTGGTTGACTGCCACTGCCATCGACGATGAACTGTATTTCGTGGACTGTGTGGGTGAACATCTAGGAAACATCCAGATGGGAAAATGACTGCCGATTCCATCAGATATGAACTGGGTGTTTCGTGGGGGACTGGTGTGTTGACATTCTGGCGGCGGCATTATGCACAGTGTATCTGTGTGGATTTGTATCTTTGTCTATCTTTTGCTAGCTTGCCTCCTTCACCCTTTCCCTCCAGTGACTCTCAGAATCGGGGGGGGGGGGTCTATATCAAAATAGGGAGCTAAGTGGTCTCGAGGTATGGTGTCCGCCTCGAATGCTGGAGGTCCCGGGTTCAGGCCCCGGTGAGGACCGGGATTTATTTAAAAAATCCACCTGGACTTCCAGTAATAAAATTTCCCCTGGTCTCTGGGTAGTGAGATCGGATGCCCGTGTGTATTGTTTCGCACGTAAAAAATCCCTTGGCAGTTGGAAATCGAAAAGAGTAGCCTAATAGCGCTGCCCGGGCAAAATTTCGAGTTAAAAATCTACTCAAAGTATTTCAGGATCCTCGCTGATGCAACGGAGTTCGTGCATTGACCTGAGTTTCTCCAGACTCAGGTTTGAGTTAGGAGGAAAACGGAGCACTTATGGGTTAAACCGTGTGCCGTGATGTTGATCCAACGACTAAAACTAAACTAAACTAGACTCTCAGAATACAAGTACAGGTTACCAATACCAATACCTAACGTCACGTAAACAGCCTTTATTATTTAAACACAACAAAACTATATTTCAGCGCCTAAATGCCCCAATGCTGTGGCTGACATACTTTTCATCCTGGACTCATCTTCCGGCGTGGGATCTGAGAACTATCAGACAAAGTTGGATCTGGCAAACACTATCACAAGTATGTTCACTGTATCACCCAAGGCTGTCCAGTTCGGGGCAGTTCTCGTCGGCACACAGCCCAAGATAGCCTTTAATCTCAACACTCATTCAAGCAATGCTGCCGTTACTAAGGTATGTGTTTTTCTGATGAAGATGTTTGTTGGCTGTCAGTGATTTAGAACGCTGAGTTGTAACTCCTTGAAGGCTGGGTTTTAACTCCTAGAAGGCTTAGTTTGAACTCCTGGAAGGCTGAGTTTTAACTCCCAAAATTCTGGGTTTTAACTCCTCCTAGAAGGTTGTGTTTTAACTCCTAGAATGTTGAGTTTTAACTCCTCCCAGAAGACTGGGTTTTAATTCCTAGAAGGCTGGGTTTTAACTCCTAGAAGGCTGGGTGATAATTACTAGAAGGCTGAGCTTTACTTCCGAAGTCTAATGCATTGACTTTCGTGTTACCCGAGCCTTACAAACGGGTTTATACCTATAGGGGTGAGAAAGAATCACCACCACAGGGGTTGTATAGCAACGCTCTCTTTCCTGATTTTGACAAAGCTATCTACCAGACTAACTTGTATACTAATTGTGACAAAGCTATCTACCAAACTGTATCGTCTATACTAATTGTGACAAAGCTATCTACCATGCTATATCTTCTGTACTAATTGTGACAAAGCTATCTACCAGACTGAATCTTCTATAGTAATTGTGACAAACTATCTACCATGCTATATCTTCTATACTAATTGTGACAAAGCTATTTACCAGACTGCATTTATTATACTAATTGTGACAACACTAGCTACCAGACTATATCTTCTATACTAATTGTGACAACACTACTACCAGACTACATCTACTATACTAATTCTGACAATACTATCTATCAGAATGTTTTTTCTATACCAATTGTGACAATAATCTCTACCAGGCTATATCTTCTATACTAATTGTGACAATACTCTCTACCAGGCTAGAGCTTCTATACTAATTGTGACAAAGCTATCTACCATGCTATATCTTCTATACTAATTGTGACAAAGCTATCTACCAGACTGAATCTTCTATAGTAATTGTGACAAACTATCTACCATGCTATATCTTCTATACTAATTGTGACAAAGCTATTTACCAGACTGCATTTTTTATACTAATTGTGACAACACTAGCTACCATGCTATATCTTCTATACTAATTGTGACAACACTAGCTACCAGACTACATCTACTATACTAATTCTGACAATACTATCTATCAGAATGTTTTTTCTATACCAATTGTGACAATAATCTCTACCAGGCTAGAGCTTCTATACTAATTGTGACAATACTCTCTACCAGGCTAGAGCTTCTATACTAATTGTGACAATACTTTCTACCAGGCTATATCTTCTATACTAATTGTGACAATACTTTCTACCAGGCTAGAGCTTCTATACTAATTGTGACAATACTTTCTACCAGGCTAGAGCTTCTATACTAATTGTGACAATACTCTCTACCAGGCTATATCTTCTATACTAATTGTGACAATACTCTCTACCAGGCTAGAGCTTCTATACTAATTGTGACAATACTCTCTACCAGGCTAGAGCGTCTATACTAATTGTGACAATACTCTCTACCAGGCTATATCTTCTATACTAATTGTGACAATACTCTCTACCAGGCTATATCTTCTATACTAATTGTGATAATACTCTCTACCAGGCTAGAGCTTCTATACTAATTGTGACAATACTTTCTACCAGGCTAGAGCTTCTATATTAATTGTGACAGTACTCTCTACCAGGCTATATCTTCTATACTAATTGTGACAATACTCTCTACCAAGCTATATCTTCTATATTAATTGTGACAATACTTTCTACCAGGCTAGAGCTTCTATACTAATTGTGACAATACTCTCTACCAGGCTATATCTTCTATACTAATTGTGACAATACTCTCTACCAAGCTATATCTTCTATATTAATTGTGACAATACTCTCTACCAGGCTAGAGCTTCTATACTAATTGTGACAATACTCTCTACCAGGCTATATCTTCTATACTAATTGTGACAATACTCTCTACCAGGCTAGAGCTTCTATACTAATTGTGACAATACTCTCTACCAGGCTATAACCGGAGCGGAGTATCTGAAAGGCGACAGGGAGTTGGATGACGCCATAGATTCCGTAATATCGCAGGGGTTGTACACATCAGCCAAGGGAGGGAGAGACAAGGCGGCACGGATTGCTGTGATCTTGATCGATGGCCCACCCACAGATTGGGCAAAAAGTAAGTTAGAGCATGAGATTGGTTTTAGTAGGAACAGTTAAATGTCACCAAGCATGAATAGTTCAGTAAAGTGGACAAGCAGACAAACAAGGGGCATTCAGTAGGAACAGTTAAATGTCACCAAGCATGAATAGTTCAGTAAAGTGGACAAGCAGACAAACAAGGGGCATTCAGTAGGAACAGTTAAATGTCACCAAGCATGAATAGTTCAGTAAAGTGGACAAGCAGACAAACAAGGGGCATTCAGTAGGAACAGTTAAATGTCACCAAGCATGAATAGTTCAGTAAAGTGGACAAGCAGACAAACAAGGGGCATTCAGTAGGAACTTATGAACTTTAATATGAACAGATTACAATGCAGAGAAATGTAATTTATGAAGCTTATCTCTCAAAAATTAACCGGGGATCAGCATGGCCGAATTGATTAGAACTAATGTTCTTAAACATCCGGTGTGCTGATGCCGAAGTAAGGGGTTCAACCGGTACACCGGACAGTTGGACTAAAATGTTGACTTCTCGTCCTTGACATTTGGAAGTAAATTACAAGTACCTCTGAAGTCGGAGTGGGTTCGCCTGATGGCGAGGGACGCTGGTAATAGAGAAAGTTAACTACACATAAAATTCAGCCCAGTGCTGATAGAAATAGTGTGTGTGGACGACGCTTGAGTTCATAGCGAGGGAGTGGTAGAACAATGACATTAACCTCTGTTTGAGACGTCACAGACAAGCATAAAGACATTAACCTCTGTTTGAGACGTCACAGACAGGCATAAAGACATTAACCTCTGTTTGAGACGTCACAGACAAGCATAAAGACATTAACCTCTGTTTGAGACGTCACAGACAGGCATAAAGACATTAACCGTCTGTTTGAGACGTCACAGACAGGCATACAGACAGAAAGATAGACAGATAAAAAGATCGAACGAACAAACTTTATTTTCAAAGGATTAAGGTTTACAACACATTCCTGTCTGTCATTGCACATGTTGTGTTTCTCCTTTTATAAATTATTTAATTCATATCATCTATACGATATCTTTAAGTAACAACAATAATATAAACATTATCAATGTGTAAGAATATGCAAAAAATGATACATTGTTTCTAAATAATTAATTAATACTTATTTTTATTGTCGTAATTGTAGTGAGGTTGGCCGAAAATAACGTATGACAGACAGACCGATCTAGCGAACGAACTTTATTTTCAAAGGGTCACAAATTGGGCCCAGAGGCCCGTCTAACATTCGGCCATTGCAATCACTCATCTTTCGTTTATCAGTTATCCTTTGTGGGTGTTACATTACCATCGGGAAAACATATATTGTCAAATGGGTGTTGTGACCATAAACAATACATATTAGCATATTATGAGACAGACAGGCAGGCAGACACACACATACACACATGCATAAATACAGACCTTCATGCATGTTTAGACAGACAGACAGACAGACAGACAGACAGACAGACAGACAGACAGACAGACAGCCAGACAGCCAGACAGTCAGACAGCCAGACAGCCAGACAGACAGACAGACAAACAGACAGTCAGACAGACAGACAGACAGACAGCCAGACCTTTGTTTTGATACGGTCACAAATTGGGCACACAGGCCCATCTTACATCCTCCCCTTGCTACCAATAATCTTTCGCACATCAATTATCTGTCCTGTATGTTACATTCACATATGCGGGGAAATATTAATTTCAATGCAGTCAACATAAACAGTGCATATTACAATGTTATGAGACAGGCAGACAAACTGGCAGTCTGAAATTGTTTCCTTTAGTATGAAAACTAACTCAGTCTTTTTTTTTCTACCAGCTCTGCCGATTGCCAAGAAACTCAGGAATGAAGGAGTTCGTGTCATCACAGTTGGAATCGGCAACATTCAGATGAAGAAACTAACTGGTTTGTCAGGGAACACACAATATGTGTTTGCTTCACCGAATTACCAGCTGCTCGGCTTCACAAAGGCTCTGTTGTATCAAAGATTGTGTGAAGGTTTGTATCGTTAAATCATTCACAAATTCCAACCAATTAATATAGAGTCACAAATCAGTATGACCGACATTCCTTCCCTTCTCTCTTGCCATCCGGAGATCTTCCTTTAATACGTACTTTGTTTTTTATTCTGTCTGTATGCATGTCCTTTTTATTTATTTATTTTTGTAGTTACGTCCTTCTTTCGAATTTTGTGTTGTTTTGTCTGTATGTCTGATTTCTTTCTATCTTTCTTATTTTCTTAATTTCCTTCTTTATAACTGTCCTGGTTACATTCTTCCTTCCCTTTTTCTTTCTTTCTCTTAGTTCCTTCCTTGTTTCCTATTACGTTTTTTTTTGTCTCTTCTTCTGTCATTAATATTTGTTGTTTCTTTATTCCTGCATTTGTTGTTTGTTCTGCTGGTTATTTTGTATTATTTGGTCCTTCATACTACGATTGCATAAAATTGAAAATAAAGTTGATTTGATTTGATGTGATTCATCATCTTCCATTACGTCTTTATTAAAATAGTCAAAATTATCACCTTATTCTTTCATCTGTTCGCTACTGTTTGTCGCATTCTTATCTTTGTTGTCACTGTTCTTCTCTTTAGTGTTGCTGTTCCCCCCCCCCTATTCTTCTTCTTCTTGTTCTTGCTCTTCTTGTTCTTGTTCTTGTTCTTGTTGTTGTTGTTGTTGTTGTTGTTGTTGTTGTTGTTGTTC